>VWZT01000759.1:129888-158291 GCA_013397055.1 Pachycephala philippinensis
GAGGGGAATCAAAACCTGGAGCAATTTATGCATCCTGTCAGCATTCTGCTCATGGCACGGCGGTGTTGTGCTCCACGTTTATTACAATCTTCCCAATAACACAGCAGACAATTACTATAATTTGTATTTTTAAAGCCCCGGTTCCCTGCGGACCAATGGCTCCCGTTTAAAGTGTGGAGAGGAGCAGGTGTCACAGGGACTTCATTACATTTATGAGCCTTTCAGCGCCGGCGTGCGCTGAGCTCGCTCCCCAATGCCGCCGCACGCCGCCAGTGCCCCGGCACCTCGGATTGCTGGGAGCCTCCAACCAACAGGAATTTCAGAGAGGGCTCTTTCTCTCTTTTTTCTCCCTCTTTTTTCTTCTCTGTTTGACAATTCTCTCGGGGAGTTGGCATGTGTTGGGGTGGCGACCCGGCAATGGGGGTTTTCTGCAGATCAAAGTGGCAGAGGAGGTCAGGCTGTGGGAAGGGCAATGGGCACTGGCCAAAAAAGAGGGACTAGGACCCACACGGACAGCATGGAAAGGCAAAGCAAAATGTCATTTTTCTTAGCCAGGCAGGTGGGATGGGCTCAAGCTGCTTGTCTATAAATGGGGGAGATCCCATTTCAGGTCACATTTGTCTTCAGGAGTTAAATATGGTGTGAGCTGGCATCCAGGCTCCTCCCTACACCACAGCACCTCAGAGCAATTCCTCCCATTGCCTTCCACTCCTCTCTCAAGCCAGGATCAAACACCCTGGGAAGACAGGAGCAGATTCAGCCACCACAGGGGCAAAGGGGACAGGAGCCACCTAAGGCAGGGACAGACCCACAGAATCACAGAGTTCTCAGGGCTGGAAGGGACATTTGGTGACCCAACCTTGCAAAGGACCAAAGAATGGAAAAGCCAAATAGGCTGCGTTGCCTGGCCTATTATACAAAAAAAAAACCAACCAACCCAACCCCAAACTTCTAAATTATTGGGAGTTTTCCCCATAGGGAAGACCCCATTACTTGCTTAGAAAACTTGACACAGCCTCGCTGCTGTGTATTGATAATGTTTCACTCACATCACCGTCAGGATGGGGTGGGCTCTGCACTCCCAGATTCTGTTTTCTACAATCAAGCTCCTTTTTTCAGCTTACACCAACAGCAGAATCATCCTCAAAAATCCTCATCTCCCTCCAAAGTGCAGAAACATGGGGAATAAGATCCATTTTGGAGCTCAGCCCCTGCTCCTCCCAGGCAACTTAAACAACTGGCAGAGCCATGACTGCATTTCTGGAGCCTCTGTGATATCAGGCTCATGTGCAGGAAGGTTACATGAAACCATTGTCCTTTATTGTTGCCATCTCAGCCAGAAGCCCTCTAGACAGATCGTTTTAATGTGAAATTTCAGGTCACACAGTGCATGTTTGCAGTCCTGGAGACCGACAGGGTATTTTCATTAGGTCTCTCTCTTGTTCACATAACAGCCAGGCTGAGGAGCTGTCTGGATTTCACTCTCATTGCTTTAACTCTGAATGAAAACAAAGCAATCCAAAAGGAAACCTGCAAATAAATTATTGCTGCCAGATGCCAGCCACGAGCCCAGTAGTCCAGCAAGAAAAGACAGAGGTTTATTCCACGCCTCCTCACCTTATCAAAGGGTTATTTCTCAGATTAAATCAAAATAAGCATCCAGCAAATTTCCTAACCCAGCACTACAGGAAAGGACCCTGTGCTGGGTCTCAGAGTACTCCTTCAGGATTCAGCTCGGTGCTCTGCCTGTGGTAGTCAGGGCAACCTTGGGAACATCACTTTCTCTCTATGTGCTCTTTCCCCCCCTCTTTTCTCTCTAAAAGTAAGAAATATCCCCTGCCCCATGTGTTTACCCTGCACTGAGGAGCTCCCTGACACAAACAGAATACAAGTTATAATGATAATTTATCGATACTGCAGACCTAAATCAATGATGTTCAGACAGATAAACTTGACAAAGAGTTTAACCCGAGCACAAAGTGAATTTTAACAGCCAGCTTCTACAGTAAAGGTCTTGTTCTGCTGCCAAGGCAGCAATACAGCATGGATCTGAAGTTTCATTTTATGGAGTACCTACAGGGCTGACATTTTCTTCTTCCTTCTTGTCTTAATACTCATTTCCTTTGCAATGGAAGCCCAAGGAACATAACAGAACACAAACCCACTGGGAGCCCAGCACGTGCTGATGCCCAGGTGTGCCTGGGCTTCGACAGCTCTATGCAAATCTGCCATTAAAGGCCCTGCTGAAATTCCCCCCGGTCAGCAGTAATACTTTATATGTATTCAAGAGCACCACGGAGCTCAGAGAAAATAAACACGCTAAAAAACCCTTCAGCTGGACAAAGGGAGGTGAGGATTCAGCAGGAATATTTATTTTACACTGAAAGCAGCAGAGCTTCCATCGGTGCTTATTTGTGGATGTAGCAAAATGCCAATTGCAAGAAGCAGCGCCTGAGCTTTAGAGGGACAGACAGACACACACTGCCTCTATTTTTAGTTTTTTAAACCCCCAAACTTGTGTTTGCCTAGCAGCAGAAGGAAAATGCCAGAAGAAACAATATTTTTTTCCTACAGAATTGTTGAAAAGGGGTTTTCTGTTTGGTCCTCCCCCTCTTGCAGATCCAAAGAGTCCCTTCTTTAGCTCCTCAAGGGAAAAGGCAGCAAAAACTGCCTCTCAGTGAGGGTGGGTTTGAATGGCCTATCCTGATTTCTCCTCCCTTGTTTTGTTTTCCTGTGAGGAATTCCTCCTCGGCTGTTGAAGGCTGAACACATTTGGAAAGACCTGGATCTGGGTCTCCAAATTTCTCCCCTTTCCTCTCTGCGAAGCGCCATGGCATCCTTGTTCATTGCAGAAAATGAGGAGGACTTCGTTCTGCTGGACCTTCTCTAGCTGTGAATTTCTAAAATAAATAAATAAGGGGTGATGGCGGAAGAAATACCCTTGATCAACAGTGTGCCTCTACTTTTAAAAAAAGGCTCAGTAGTAGCTCGCAGCTGCTATTTTATAACCACACTCCGAGATTAGGAGGATTTTTTTTCCCTCTTCTTCCTTTAGGGTCTTCCTAGCTGCTTGATTTAAATCCTCCTGACGTTCCACCTATTGTGAGTCCTGTTCTCGGCTGAATAAGCTCCCGTCTGCCTTTTGCTCTGACTGCTTCCAGGAAAGGACACCCTGCGCGGTGTTCCCGGGCTCGCAGTCGGCGCGGGGGGAGGATTTTGCCTTGACATGTTGAGATGCAAACCCACAGCTTGTACCCACCTCGAATCCGACACTCCAGCTGTGTCACAAACATCCTCCTGAAGCCGTGCTGTCACTTTGCATTTGCAGAAAGGGTCCAGCCCCCCCCAAAAGCACCCAGCGCTGCGAGTGAAGCGCTTCCCGAGCGCTGCCGCTCCACGGCGATGGCAGCAGCATCCTCCACACTCGAGGGAAGCGGAGCAGAAAAGCTGCTCCTGAGCATCACGTCTGACACAGGCGCAGCTGCACCGTTGCCTCCGTGGTGCTGACAGCCCAGCATTAGGCTGCGTGATTCCAGAGGCCGTGGTTGGAGTTGACACACACTTTCCTCTCGACTCTTGGGAAGTGCTACAACGCGCAATCCCAATGCCAGCGAGACCTAAGTGGCTCCGTGCGTGCCGAAGAGGAGGGGTAGGGAAGAGGGGTGGAAAAAAACTGTAGTTCTTCAATCTCGTTGTTTTCCAGCTCGGTGATAAGCCAGCTGCCTTTTCCGTGAGATTATCTTTGAGTGGCACAATGTGAGGGGATTGCTGAGGTGCATCTCTGCGAAGGGGACAGCAGGGATGGGATCTGGTGGCCCTACCACCATCCGCCCTGCCTGTCCTGGCAGCAGTCAGCCCTCACCAACAACCTGCCTGCTATTCAGCTGCTTCCCATGCCTCCTGTGCCTCCCCACAGCACAGGAAAGCAGAGAGGATTTGAGAGACAAAGGTTCATTTTGCCACCAGACACCTCGGTCCAGGATGAGCCCTGGCAGCAGCGTCCGGGCTCAGCTGGCTCCATGCAGAGATCAGCTCTCCCCAGCACTGCAGAGATCTCATTTCAAACCTGTCATGGGAAATTTTATCCCATGCCTGGACCTCTTTAGAGGCAAAAATAAATAAGTAAACATGCCCCACATCCCATTGTCCTTCACCGCCGCGCATCCTGTGGATTACGAGCTGTGACTGGCATGAAAAACTACATTTAAATACAATATATATTTATGAGCACACAGAGAAGTGCAAGCATGTGCACACAATGCAGATCCAAAGGTTAGAGCGTGATCGAGACCTCTCCCCCCGTGAGGTACGAGGGCTGCGCACACACACAATACCCACACTCCCTTCAGACTCCCCCTCCCCATCCCCTCCTCTCACCCCTGAGCCAGTCACTCAGATAAAAAACAGATAAGCAGAGCTGAGGATTGCAAGAAATGGTTAATATTCGTGATGTGCTCGTTAGAGGCAGAGCACCAGATGAGCACCAGGTACTGGGAATGTTACCTTTTGTAATCATTACTTTATTAACATACGACAATCTTATTAAATCTAACCTAAGTGCTTATTTGGCAGGTTCAATAGAAAAGCCTTAATTGAGCTCATTTTAAATATAGCAACAACTGCTTACTCTGCTTTCTAAGAAGGTGTGAGCTTTCCTGGCGACACCTGCGTGCAGCTGACAGCTTGTTAGTGAAGAAGGATGCTTTTAAGGGTGGATTTTTGCTGGTTTGGGGTTTTCCCAGGGTTTGGTTTATCTGGGGATACGGGAAGAGCTGGTAACATCAGTCACCTAAGGAAGCTTCCTCATCACCCAGGTGGGTCCATCCACTCACTGGAGACGGTGCCTCACTACTGAGAGGCCAAAATAGGACAGGAAGCACCATTTGTGTAGTGAACAGCCCAGTTCTCTGCTGAATTAAAGCTTCCTAACCGGCTGGCAGTGAATCTGCCAGGAGGTTTGACAGCTTTGGCTGTACCTCTTTCATCAGCCACAGCTGCAGCAGTAAATGAGCGGCTCTGTTGAGCCCCAGGAGCTGTCCAGGGTCCCGGTGGGGATGAATGACTCGCTTGTCCCCTCCAAAGGCACCCCAGCTTCACCTGGTGTTCAAGGGGCTCCTTCCGACCAGCCGTCGCCTTGGAGAAAGGGCCTCTTTTCACAGGCCTGGGAGTGACCTAAATACCCAGATCTGAGCCACCCTTGAAGGATGGCACTGGAGAGGAAGACAAGGATTTAAATATCTGGACTCCAAGCCAAATGTTGACAGCTGGAAGCCCTCCCTGCCCGGATTCACTGTACAGGAGGTTTGGCTGTGGCAAGGGGACAGAGATTTCCGAGTCCTGCCCATCACTTTGTGGGTTCCGGAAAGGCTCCGTTCCCCCAGGAGCAGCTGGTCCATAAAGAGCTGGAGCACACGCGGCCCTTGTCCCATGGCCAACACATGAGACGGGGGGGGTCACTGTCCCAAAAATGTCCCTGCTGGTGTGCTCACCTTGATGCGTGTGCCGTGCAGGCCAGCGGCTCCCTCGCAGCTGCTGATCTTCTCTCCACAGGTCCACCTCTGATTCAGCAGCTCACCCCGAAACTCATTTTCTGGGGAGGGAAAGAGGAACATGGGGTCAGGAAGCAGAGTCAGCCCAGCACCCCGCCAGCAGCACCAACCAGAGGTGGCAATGCAGTATTTATTCCCTGCCTGCTTTCTTTAAAGGCCGTACAAATCCTGAGGGTCTCCATGCCCCGAGCAGGACCCCGGGGTGCTGTGCCAAGCCAAGAGCCCCAGCCATAAAGAATTTCCACCCTTAGCCCACCCCAAGCACTGCAGCTCGTCTCAGCTTGGCCCTCAGCTGGAAAACACACTGTTAACAGGTGAAAATTAACGTTGAAAGACTGGGATAATTCAATCTTAGGGTGATGTACATCCAAGATATTTCCTGAGATAGGTGACTGTCGAAGTCACCTTTATGTATTTGTCCTAAAACAGCTGTTCTGAAGCCAGGAGGGCAGCTGGGGGACTTTTCTAGGTGTCACAGGAGAATCCTCCAAACCCTGTTTGAAGCACCATGTTCCAGCCTGGACCTTCAGAAAAGGCTCAGGGCTTGGAGACAAAATCCAAGAGTTGCTGAAACATTACTCTGCTTTGGAGAAGCTCCGAGGAAAGGGAGCGGGGAGGCACAGATGGCCAAGCAGATGATGAAAACCAAGCGAAATGAGGGAAAGGAGCTAGAAATTGACAGAAGAAAGAAGAACAGAGGGAGAAAATACCAAAAAAAGAAGAAATGAAGATGTTTCAATAGCACATTCATAGGCCAGCACTGCCTGCCTGCTTTTGTAAAGCATTTTCCTCAGCATCCTTCTCCCAACAGCACTTTTTAAATCAGGAGCAACCTCTATGGGATGCAGTGGGGGCAGCAGCAGAGAAAGGGTTAAACTGCAGAAACAATGGATCCTGGATAACCCCAGAGACAGCTTAGAAGATTTTTGAAAGGTTGAGAGGTCAGGAGATCCAACCACGAGGAGGAAGAATTAGCAACACACGTGCAGACTCATCCTCTCTGGGCCTGTTTTCTCACGTGTGCCTGAGTCACACATGAGAAATCCTGGAAGCTGCTGTGGCTAAATCTGGCCCAAGGTGCCAGCTTGTCCTTGCCAGAGGCCCCATCCCAATGTCCCGTGCCTTCATCCCTTTAAGCAAGAGGCAGGGAAGGGACTGAGTGTTGGGGCAGGCTGAAGGTGTGTGTCCACACCGGCTCAGAGCCTTCCAGCCTGCTCCAGTCGCTCTGCCCAGCCCAGCTGGAATGGCCAAGGCAGCTCTGTCAACACTGGAATCAGATTTCCTCTATTCCATGCTGCTTAAATGCGTCTGGTCCCCAGGGAGGATCAGCTTGCACTGCTGGCTCTGCCCTTTCCACCTCCCTCCGGATCCTGGCTTCAGCAGAAACGAAGCTCACTGGTTATGTGAAGGACACGTCTGTTAACCCCTGCCTGGGCCACCCACGAGGAGATGGGGGATATTGCCTGAAATACACTTTTTAGTGCATGGGAAGCAGATCCCAAAGGGAATGGCATATTCTGGGGTCCCCTCCTGGCACTGAGGTGGGACAGTGATAGCTCAGAGCCTGCAGCACTTGCATCCACACCCCCTTGGAAAATTACCTCGATGCCCAGCTGGTCTGATGGATCACTGCCTGGTGCTCACATCCCAAAGGAAAGCACCAGCTTTCCCCACCAGCTCCCTCCTCAGCACCACCCACCCAGGCAGGGCTGGAGCACACACTGGAGTCTTAGACAGGCTGCTTTTCCCCATTTCTGACAAGCCACTGCCATCCTCTGTCAAATTATGTTCTTTCCCAAACCTTGAATCTCTTTGTCCCCTTCTGGGATATCTACAGCTGTGAACCAAAGCATTGCAAGTTGTGTGGAATCCTGGTACAAAAGAACCAGCTCCTTGAAATGTTTGGGTCACCCCCATCCACCCCAAACAAGATGATGTGGAAGCTTGGGAGGGAGACCGCAGCAATCTGGAGTGTTAATCACACTCACGTGTGTTTTACTTTACATTTTGAAAGAGAGAAGAAAGCATTAATTTGCCAGGAAAAAAAAATTTAACCCTCCAAAGAATCACAAAAAGTCCCCCAAAAATAAACACAACAAACCTCACAGAAAGCTTTGGGGTAAGGATGAATAGAAAATGAGGAGGGGGCTTCCTGGTGGCAATCAGCTCTCACACACGTCCTCACAGTGCCAGGGGAGCCCCAATTGCAGCCCCGCCCTGGCCCCAAACCTCTGCAGAGGTTACACCTGCTCTAGCAAAGGGATGGGGTGAGGGGAAGGTTCTGTGGAGAAAACATGGGGGGGTGAAGGCTTCCTTTCCTCATAAGATGCATCACTGCATATTTAAACTGAAAGACTAGAAGAAAAACATATCAATCTTCATTTGTTCCTCCAAGTGTAAGAAAAGAAAAAGGAAGGGAGGAAAATTTTTCTTCATTTCATGTTCAGGTGCATTTTTCATGGGAAAGGTGAATCCTGAGTTAGCGAGGCAGCAGCTCAGTGCTGAGAAGGCTGGGTCCTTCAGCATCCCACCTGACAGCGTGGGCTCACCTCTCAGAGCAGACACTGCAGAGGTGAAAGGGATCAGAGGGAGCATTTTGTGGCCCCAACTTTTATGTGAATTAGAAAACAAAAAAGTCAAAACCAAATTTTACACCTTCTCTAACCTGGAGAAGCCACTCCTGGGCCCCTGCACCCCTCTGCACTGCTGGCTGCTGACACCCCTGCATTTTATAGAAAACAGGGAGAGCAACTTTTTACATGGGCAAATAGTGATGGGATAAGGAGGAACAGCTTAAAACTAAACCAGGAGATATTTAGATTTGCTGTGAGGAAGAAGTTCTTTATTCAGAGGGTGGGGATGCCCTGGCACAGGGTGCCCAGAGAAGCTGTGGCTGCCCCATCCCTGGAAGTGCCCAAGGCCAGGCTGGATGGGGCTTGGAGCACCCTGCAGTCATGGAAGATGCCCCTGACTGGAGAGAACTGGAACAAGATGATCTTTAAGGTCACTTCCAACCCAAACCATTCTGTGATTCTGCGATTTTGCAGTTCACTGCCCACACACGCAGCTCTGTGGCCACTGCCTGGAGAACACCAATAAGTGAATTTGCTTCCCTGCATGGCCCCAAGCCCTTGGTGCAATGAGAGCGTTCCTGCTGGCAGGTAACATGAGCCTTATCTTTGATTTAAGGCCTCAGTCTCAGCTCCAAACTGCAGCACTGAACGCCCTCACACAGCCCCCAGGACTGAGCACAATTAATTGCCCCACGCTCCTGCCCAACCTTTGCTAAGAAAAGACCCCTCTGAGCCAGCACCCCACGCACCTCAACCTTACCATGTGCAGGAACACAGTAGCTCTGCATCAGGGTGCTTTTTTCCAAAGGAAAGGAATTAAAACCTCTGTAGGAATCAAAATGCACTGAAAAAGTAGAACCCGGCTTCTTCAGCAATTCTCCTCCATTCACCTCCGATGCCAGGAGTGCTGGTTTAGCCCCCTCTCAGGGCACAGGAATGCTGCCTATTCCAGGCAATTATCTCTGTTTACTGCAGCAGGGCTGTGTTCAGTGCTGCAAATTTAGCTTCCCAAACACGCATTTAATTTAAGATCTAATACCGGATGTTAATTGTATATTGCACAGTAAATGACTGATCATTAAAACATATTAATTGAGGTTTAACAGCTGTGTAATAGATATTACATCTCATACTTATCAGCAAATATGATTTAATAATTAGCTAAGATGGGATGTATGGATGGGAGATGTAGCGTGGCTGGCTGGATTGTGGTTCTACTTTGTTCATTTGCTGACCTAAAGATACTTTTCCTTATCACATTTAGAGAGGAGCTGGGCAATCACCAGGGAGATCATTGAATGGTTTGGGTTGGAAAGGACAAAGATAATCTCATTCCAACCCCCTGCCATGGGCAGGGACACATTCAACTAGACCAGGCTGCTCCAAGCCCCATCCAACTGGCCTTGAACACTTCCAGGGATGGGGATGTAGAGCTTTGGTGTTCACCCCTGGGACAAGTCCCAAAGAGTTTGTAATCTCTATAAAAAGAAAAATTAAGGGGTCATGAGCAGTCTCCTCCTAAAAGCTGGGGCTGAGCTGTGGGGACCTGACCCCATGGCTGTGTTTGCACAGCTCACAAAGTTTGCTCACGAGCTCTCTGCTCTTCATCCCCACATCATTCCCAGCCGTGGCTCCTCTCACAGGAGCACAGAGCCAGAGGGTGCCTGGCAGCACCACGTGGCTGTCCAGAGACCCAACAACTCACTGCACCAGTGAATTTGTGATTCCACTGCCCCAACAAACACACAGTGCTGGCTCAGCCCACCCTGCTACCAAACCACACTCTGTGACATCATGAAATCTGTGATGCGCACTCTGACCTTTGATTTTCCACTTACCCAAAGGAAAGGAAGGGTTTGATTTCAGTAGGAACAAACCTTTCTAGTGCTTTCCCTGCCAACCAGCCCCCTGCAGCACTGCACGCCTTGCTGACACACTGAGCCACTGGCTCAGCACCAGCACAGCTCTGAGGTGTGGGGTGCCGACAGCCAAGCACAGCCTCTCAGCTCTGCGGGTCCTGGGGCACGGGACACAGGAGGGGAGCACCCAGCTGTGCCAAGGGAAAGAGGACAGGTCATGGCCAGCATCGTGCTGCTGCTTCCCCACTCCCAGCCACAGGAACCTGCCACTCTCCTTCCAGCCATTCCTGCAGCCCAGGGAGCATCCCCTGCCTCGACTCCCTCCTCCAGCACTGCCTGAAGCACAAGTGACTCACATTCTCCTTCCCAGCCCTTGCCACCTCACCTCTTGGCTCATCCTGATGCTGTCAGCTGCCACCCCTGCCCAGGCAGCTGTGTCAGCCCCTGTGGTCACCTCAGTCATGCCAGCTCATGCTTTGTCCTGTCATACCTGGCACTTTTGCATGCTCTTGAACTCTTTGTCAGGTCCTTGATGGGAACAGGGAATCATCCCTTCCCCACAACCCTAGGACAGGACAGTGAGCAACTGGTTGAATCACAAAATGATTCAAATTTCCCAAACACAAAAACACGTTGCAATGGGAAGAAGCATGGAAAACTAGTCCTTGGGGAGGGAGCAAAACCCTCAATGGTGGGGTTCATTAACAAGCTCAAATTCCACCAGGAGCAGGGTACAGACATCACCCTGCCATGGGACCCGCCACCCTCAGACACTGGTGACAGCTGTGCTGCCATCTGGAGTCCTCTTTCCACCCCTGCCCAGCACCTCTGAACACCAAACTGTGCTCTAGGGAAGGACCAACATTCCATCCTGCTCCTCTGCATCACCCAGGGCTGCAGGAGCTGAAGCCCTGTGCACCTACAACACAGGGGAAGCAAATGAGGCTGCGGTGTCTCCTCATTAAGAGCAATATTCATGCTCCAGTGTTCATGGCCAGTTAATAAGAGTTTTTATTAGAGCCTTTTTTCTTTTCCTACCAAGTGGCAGCAGCACAGTGCACAGCAGCAGGGCACAGCAGAAGGTACAAAAGGAGGTGTTTTTCACCTTCCATCCTTGTACCACTTGTGTACTCTCCGAGAGAGGAACAAAAGCCGCGTGCCCACAGCACCGCTGCTGTCTGCACAGTGTTCTTAAGTATTGATCAAAAAGATTAAAGAGTGAACATTGTTCAACATCCCATTTTCCCCCAGCTCCATGGGGGAGCTGTCAAAGCACAAAGCTGCTCCGAGTGTGGCGAGCGAGGCCACCAACAAGAGGGAAAACAAAGGCTGGGGTTCTCCACCAGAGAATCCTTTTGGTGTTTCCAAGGCCCAGGGCAGCAGCAGGGCCTGGAAAATCTCTCAGCCAAGGTGGACACCTCCAAGGTAAGAGCAAGACCTGAGTTAGGGATTTCTCTGCCTCCTGCCTTTGCCCTGCCAGCCTCCAAGTGTGAATGTCCCTACTGCAATTGGAGGAACCTCACTGAGATGGCTGGTAATTCCTCTCCAAACATACCTGAGCCTGAATGAAAAGAAAAAATATCAATATTTTTTTAAAATAAATAAATAAAAAATCAAGCAAAACCCAGCGTATCACTTCCAAATGATGAGCACCATCATCCTCCTTTCTGCCAGGCTTATTCACAGCAGGGACCACTCCTGCCACTGGCATCATCTCCAGCATCCATCCTTTTGTACATGCAAAGGGAGCCCTTCTCAGCCACACTCATCCACTCGTGCCCAGCGCGTGTGCAAGCAGCCGTGTGAGGTGTCAGGCATGCAGGAGAGCATCTCCCAGAAACAGGATGTTGCTTCTTTCTTCTTGCACATTTCCCTCATTATTTTGTTCTAATTTGCCTTTCCTGGTACCTTCTCTATTCAACAAAAGCCAAATGCAAACGGCGTCCCTTAATCTCCAGAACAGCAGCTCACTGCTGAGAAAATAATATAGATGTAACTTCCAGCATCACACACTTTCTTTTCCATTTATATGCAAATGCCGACCTTTCACCCAAGCTGTCTCAAAGAAGTATTTCCTTAAAAATGCAAATAGCATGTTGCAGGCAGTTACTCTGGCTGAGTCTTTCTTGTATTATTATTATTATTTCTTTTAACCTTACCAGCACTGTAAAACACAACAGCTAAACTGCACCCTGGCAATAATTACTTTTCATACCAAATTGAAAGCCTCTGTGGAGCCGACGTGTCGAAACACCAGCAGGAGAATTCAGTGCAGATAAATTCTTGGAGATGCTTTTGGAGAAGCATGTCTTGGACGAGTGGGAAGGAAGCCCCGAGACACGTTTCTGCTGAAGGAAACCACCTGATGGCTCGGGGTGAGGTTACAAGAGTTTTATAAACCTTCCCATGGTGCTGCTGATGTACAGGAGCCCTCGGGAGTGGGAAAACAACCTGTGCAAGCCAGGGTGAGAACAACAACAGGAGTGAGTCCACTGGCAGTGCCAGTGCGAGGCATGGATGTCCTTCCTCACCTGAGGAGGTCGGGGAAGGCCTTTAGGGCTGTGTGTGCTCTTTGTGCTGTACAAAGGGGCTCCAGGGCAACGTTAGGACTCCTGGGCCTGAAGATGAACAGGGAAAAGGGTGGATGAAAAAGGGGCTGGTGAGGAAGGAGCCACAATGAGCTGACACACTCAGAGGAACAAATGAGAGTCAGGGATTTCAGCTCCAAGACTCCCCCAATTCACCTCTCTTTCTCCCAGCTGTTGGGACAAGGGTAAACCTCTGGGGAGAGCAGCACAGTGCTGCTTCCACCTCCACCCCAGCAGCAGTCACAGCACCAGCACTCTGTGCATCTCCTCAGCCATGGGCGTGGGGACAGGGCTGTCCCCTCAAACTGGTAACACGAGCCCACCCCAGCAAGTTGAGGGGTGAAAGGAGGCGTCAGCAACTGCTGAAGCCAAAGTCCCCTTGCCCACAGCTGCTGTAAGCCTGCACAGGGAAGTGCTCCCAGCATGGATGGATGTCAAACAGACTGAATTGGAGGCGTTGGTCCAGCTCAAGTATCTGACACTGCATCCAAACCTCTCCATCATCGGTTTGGAAACGAAGGGATAAGAGAAGAGAGAGCCTGAGCATGGTGCTTGCACGGGGGGCACAAGGCTGAGCACTGAGGGGAAGCCAGATGTAAAAAGCCAGCTACAGACAACCTTCCTGGGATGGGGCAGCACAGGGTTCAGTACCTGCTTCTGAGCAGCAAATACAGATTTCCCCAGTGTGTAGGGAAAGAGTAGAAGAAACAGTGGAAATAGGAACTGATCTTTCCACTATCATTTTAGCCATCCATAGATTTAGCTGTCAATGATTCTTGAGCTCCTTCTGAGCTCCAAACTTCCTGAGATGCCCCAGTGCTGACTGTCACAGCCCAAGTTAGTTTGAATCTGCCGTGGCACCTCACCCTCAGCCCTGTAGGTTCTGGGTAAAAACAGCTGCAAAACCCCAAAAGCTAAAACAAAACCCCACATTGCTTCTGCCCACATTTGGCCCAAGCTGGGCACAGAGATGTGTTCATGGAACACAAACCTCCTTGCCCCCAGCACAGGACTGGGGTCCATCAACAGTGTTTGCTCAAGGAGGTGTTTCCTGACAGGGATTTCTACCACATGTGACACCAGGTCGGGCAGAGGAGGGAGAAGCTGCCTGGCAGAGCTGGGGAAGGGGCTGGCAGTGCCTCTGACGCAAAGTTAGATGACTAAATGGGCTACTTCCCAGCTGCCAGCTTGTCTTTATGATATTAAGCCTTTTCTCTCTGCTGCCATATAAGAAGTGAAAAGTTGACACGTAAGCGTGTGTCATATGGAGTCAGGGAGACAGAAGCAATAAGGCATAAAAGGAGGTGAGATCATCGTGCAGCAACAGCTCCCCAGGGGTACGAGGCAGCTCTGCTCGGTGCCCGCTGGCTCCCAGCCCCCACCAGCCTCCCCCTCTGAGGCTTGGCACACTCAAACCAAACCATTCCCAAGCCAGGAGCCCCAGATCAGGGGCAGGCACGGGGTGCCACGCTGCCCACCACGAAACGAGGCAATTAATGCCTTCTGAAGGGTCAGCTCATTAAACAGGAGTCACCACTGCAGCACGAGTGTCACAGCCCCCCAGGATTATTGCCGCTGAATGGGGCGGCTGCTGTGCACCATTTGCCTGAAAAAAAGGAGAATCATCAAATATGTTGAGTTTATAGCCCTGCTGGCACCGCTCTGAGCGCTCCTGCAGGCTCTGTGTAATTGAAATTAAATAGAGGCGAGTGATACCTTTCTGTCCTTCCTGCAGCCTTCACTTGCTTGGGAATGCAACGCAGGGACAAGGAGGAGAGTGAGGCAGCAGCTGGATGCCCATGGGCACTGCTCTTGGAGCAGCTTTCACCCCCACTTCCAGCCTCTTTCAAGGGCTGAGCCCTCTGCACTGCATGGGTTTTGTCCCAAATTGGAGCCGGGAGCAGGGAAAGCCCCCAGTCACCAGCACTGCAATCACCCCCAGGCCCCACAGCCAGGCACCAGCTCATATCCCTCAAGCTGGGAGTTCCTCTCTCCTCCAAATCGTTTTCTCCCAATCCTCCCCTTTCCGGCAGGGTGTCCTTGCTGGGTGGGTGAGTGCAGCCAACCTGCCAGAGCCACCTGCCTCCCTGGGAGCCAGGAAAGCCACTCCATGATGAGAGGGAGCTGAAAGTTTCCAGGGAATGTGGGACAGGAGCTGACAACTCTGCTCCGCTGAGACACCACAGGCAGAGTTAACCGTTTTGAATGTCATTTTTTTTTAAAGCAACAACATTGCTCCCAGGCACTTTTTTTTTTTACTTTTTTTTTTTTCTTTTTTATTAAATAAAAAATGGAGCAGCTCTCTCCAGAAGGCTATTAATCCTCTCCTGTCACTTGTGTTCTTGGAGAGCGCGTTTCTCTGGGCAAAAGCAGCGAGTTGCTCGCTGACTAATTACATCAAAATATTGAGGGCAACAAACAAACCTTTAACTCCACTTGCCAGAAGCTCGCTAGATGCAAAGCTTCAGAATCATGGAAGAGAAACGTATGCAAAAGCAGGAGAAGCTGGGACTCCAGACGTGCTCATGGCCACATCAGCATTTAGAGGAAAGAACTCTGCAGAGCCACTCAAGCTGGGCTGACTTCACCCAACACAACTTTACCCAGAATCTCACCTACCCAAGGATTTTGATTTCCTACAAATGCAGATTTTTTTTCCTTTGCCATGGAAGTGAATTCGTTTATTTTCCTCTCATTTCCACCCCGTTACTTGGGCTTTGTGTGCAGAGCAAGGACTGGACACGTCCCCCAGAAAAGCTCAATTTAGGCTTCAGGCCCCACTAGAAGGCAGTTTTAGGCTGAAATCAGGCAACTTCTCTCAAAGCCCACCTGATACCTTCAGTTATCCCAGCAGCTCACCAGAGCAGCCTTTCTTTGGGACACAGCATTGCAGATTTGACCCTTCCCTGCCCCAAAACTTTCACCAGACATTCAGCCAGCAAGGTTTTGGCATCGTCTTAATTTCCATCCCATCACCCTGCATTGCCCAAACAGCCACAATGGGAAGAGCCAGTGCTAAAAGGAAAGCCTAAATCTGCATTCAGGTGCTAAACCTGATGTGCTTCCAAGAGGGTTTGGATGTCCAAGAGCTGAAACTGGTGACTCCAATGCAAGCTTTGGCCCAAAACCCACAGCTGCCAGAGAGCCACTGCCTTCCACCCCCCAGAGCTGCATCCCCCAGGCTGGAGAAACACCAAGAGCAGGGAAAGGCTCCAGCTCTGAAATGTGGGTTGACCAAAGGCAGCTGCTGGGGAGGTTTTTCTGCACTCTGGAGGTGTTGAGGTAATGAGGTGCTCACCACAAACCTTAACCAGCCACACTCAAGGAGCCCAGTGACAAGCACAAGTTGTTCAACGTCAAATTGTTGGTTTCAAGGGATTGTTTAAAAAAAGAGAAAAGATTTTCAAACGTGCTCAGACTGTCACCTATAGATTTTGCCAGCAATAACTTGGTTTTTAAATACTGCGTGCATGAAAGCTCCCCCAGAGCCATCTCTTGTACCTTATAATAATATTCACCAGGGGATCCTCCTAATGCTGGGTTTGAATCCTTTGCTGCTGAATGCACCCGACCCTGGACTTGCAGAGAGGGCTCAGATAAACGTGCCTGGGAGCTGCTGCTCAGAGAGACGATTACAGCCCTCAGCATTGATCAGAGAGGTTCTGATTGCACCCACAAGGAGCGAGAGGCTTCCCCAAAACTGGCACCAACCTCGCCTGCAGATGCTGTCCTAGGGAGAGCCACACGCTTGCCAAACAATTTCAAGCAGAGGAACGAAGAAAGTCGAGTCCCTGCTGCAGTTTATATTTAATTAGAGGGAAGGCAGCTTACGCAGCAGTTTCGGAAACATATTGTCTTACAGCATATTGGATATTTGTATCTTAACAGCTCGACATCGATTTCTTTTATGTAAAGGAAGAGGGGGGAAGAGCACGGCGTGCCCTAAGTTGTGTAAGCTCCAAAGAGACGCCCGCACCGCTTGGACTAATGTTTGGAGTAATCAAAGGCGTGAACTCATGTATTATGGATGGGAACGAGAGTTTTCAGGCTTCTGCAAAAAGGAATCTCCAGCGTTTGGTATTTTGTTAGCAGCCTGGCACCATATGGCTCTCCCCTGCTGATATTCTTTCACACCAGAACTTTATGTTCAGATGCTTTAGTTAATATTTTACCCAGCAAGCATAAACAAGATGCAAAGATTGCAGTCGACAGCAACCTTCTCTTAAACCATACATGTGCATTAATAGCGAAGGCTTCTTCCAGCGAGTACTTTACCCAGCACATGCCTGCCTTTGTATTTTCCTTAGGGGTCCAAGCTGGGCCATTTACTTTAACGGCCTTCCCATCGAGCAAAAAGCAAGCAGCAGACCCATGAAGGACAGTTCCAGTCCCTCCCTACTCTGTTTCCTGGCTCGTCCAAAGCAGCACTGGATGAGGGCAGGTGACACACACGTGCCAGTCGTGCTTCTGTGCAATTTAAGACTGTAGCTCTGCTTCTGCACCATTTCAGCCTGAGTTTTATCTTGGAAAGGCAGAGTTTCCCCTTCTCCACTCCCTAAGCAGGGATGGAGCCCCAGGCAAAGCTCCCAGCCCAAAGGGAAGCCTCACACAAGCACCAACAGCCTAAACCGACCACAAACAACAACACAGCATCCAACTCGAGGCCCAAGATTTGTGTTTTCCCCTGCCACGCACCAAGTTAAACCCAAAATCACTTTGGAAAACTGCAGCTCTGAGAGTTGGCTCTAAATATTACACTTAGACTCCCCCCCGCCACACCCCCCCTCTCCAATATTCTTATTAGCCTTTAATATTCTTAAAACAAATAGGACCTAACAGATGTCTTTTCAGCCTGCACTCTTATTAATGAGAATATTTTAAGAATGGAAATCAGGTCACAAATGTTTAATACTTTGTTTAAAAAGTCTTCAGCTTCTTTAAAGAGTTCCACTAATCCCAACATGACAGATGTACAAGGCAGTTTTGCTTGGGGCAGATTAAAATTCTCGCTCTGATTTGCTCTTTCATTTGGTCTGATTAAAATAACATTGCGATTTTTTTTTTAACGTGCTGACTTCAAAATAAAAAAGGAAAGAATAAAAAGTGACCAGTAAAGGCCAGCATGATCACAATAAAAGCAAAGTTATTGTTGTCAAGATTAAAAAAAAAAAGCGAGGGAAAAGGAATGGGGGAACAGCCGACTCATACCCAGGTTAACATTAAAGCTCTGTGTTAGAGATGAAAGGGGAACCTTTCCAAACTATGTTTTTCCATTTGAAAGTGTTTATTAATCTATTCTCTCTGAAGCAAAAAGTTCAATGAAAGACAAAGATCAAAAGTATTTTAATTTAGGTGAAAATTTTTTTTTTCCTTTTTTTCTTTTCCCTAAACCAAACCAAACTGAAAATCAGAGGATTGCAGAGGGTGGCACTTCAGGGTTCTGCTCTAAGGCTGACACTGCTGGGAACAGCCCAGCTGGCAGAACAAGGTGATCCCAGCCACTTTTTCCTCAACCAAACTGTGCCTGGGAATTCCCTGCTTCCCTTTCCTGACATCCTTTCACACCAGAGCACCCTTCCCTGGGCAAGATTTCCCAGCTAATTCGTTTCCTTGCTGCTACAAAACACACCTGGCACCTGAGTCAGACATGGTGTGTGTGGCAATGGGTGCTCCAGGATGCTCTGCTGGGAGCAGTGGAGGGGCAGGGCAGTGGGATGGAGCCCCAGCCACGCTCCCAGCCCCCATCCTCTCCCTGCACTCCTCCATAAACAAGCCACAGCCACCTCTGCCTTTTCCCTCTTGGGTCTGCCCAAAACCAGCCACAGCCCCAGTGCTGGGTGCACCCAGGGCACTGCTGGAACAGTTTTCTATTGGGCATTGCCTCACCAAAGGCTCCTGCAGCATGGAGGGGTGCATGGATTTAAAAAGCAGCCAGAGCTGTTCACTCTACAGCCTCTCAAAGGGCAAACTCCTGCTTCAAGAGAACATTTCACAGAAAGTGGTCAGGGTGTGTTTGTCTGGACCTCTCCAGCCCAGAAACCTTCTCTGCCTCCCCACCCGCCCCTGCAAACCCACAGCAAGGCCTCACAGGAGCATTGTGGGGATGAATAACCTCAACAATAACAAAACAACCTTATTTTGGGGTGTATATTTGCCATTTTTCCTAAAAACTCCAGCTTGTGCCTTCTATGAAAGAGTCCATAGAAAATCCACAATGTTTAAAGTTTTTGAGGATCTGCTCCACTCTGGTGATTTTTAATGTTTACAGTCTTTAAACATAATTGTTCAGCACATGTTCATGCCCCTGAGATGTCCTCACCTCAGTGCCCAACTCCAGCTATTCCCAGGGCAGAAACAACCTCCCTTCCAGGCAAGATACTGTGGGAAAGCAGCTCAGGGGAGCCAAGGGATGCCCTCCTGTGCTGCTGCTCCCAGGGAAGCTGCAGGGGGAGGAGATGCTTGGAAACCTCTCTTCACCTTCAGTGTGTCAGCCCTGTCCCAAAGGCCAAACCCAAAGCTCCCAGAGAAGCAGCTCCTGAGCTCTGCAAGGGCAAACACTGCACTTTCAGAAGTCCCCTTTGACGGGTTAACCCTGCCAAGAGGGGAAACGCCAAATGTAAACCCATAAAGCCCTTTTCTCCGTGGTGAAAATATTTGTGGGGAGGGGGAGGGGACAGATTCCCCTCCCATCTCTGAAGAGAGCAGAAGGGATGCCCCAACCCTGCTCTTTGCCATCACTCATGACCTGGCTCCCAGATCCCAGAGAGGAAACTCTCACATAAATTCGTTTCATTCTAGGAACACGATATTTTGGGGCCTTTCTCCACCCCAGAAACTTTTCACAGCCTGTGCTTATCACCCCACTTCTCTATTCACCATGATTCTCCTTTCTAAGGTCTCGGCTATGGATCAGACTTCTACTTTGCAAAGGTAAACAGCCTCAGAAGTGATGCAAAATATTTTAATATGGGAAGTGTCTCACAATCCAGCTTTAAGGCTGTCAGAGACACCAGTGGACTCTGCACCACACACCAGCATGGGAATATGGGTGGAGTTATTCTTTGTAGAAACCAGTAAAACACAGGAGAAAGAAGGGCAAGGCAGAGAGAAAGGTGGAAAGAGTTTTTTGACAGCAACTTCCGCCCTGTCAAAACTCCAGAAATACCTGGCAATTGAGAGGCTGTGTGGAAGTTAACCCCAGGCTGATAATCCTTTCACAGCTGCTGTAGGACAAGCTCCCGAAAAGCCAAATAAACCTGGAGTGTGGGGCCACCTCAGCCTCCCTCCTTGTCTGCACAGCCAGGGAGCAAACACCATCTGCACAACAAATAACCCAAAGGGGGATTTGCTGGGGAAAGAAGAGCACACAGTAGTGTATTCCCAGCTCTGGAAGTTTGCAGTGAGGATCCTCCATGCTCAGCTCCCATGTATGAGAAAGAGGAACAGCTATCAAGTGATGACAGAAGATGCCCTTTGTCATTAAGGGAAGAGCTCTAACAACTCAGCCACAGAGTTTACAGCTGGAAAAACAAGCCCTTCCATTTACAAACTCACACAAAGCAGAGGAAAGAGTGGGTCCTGTACCCCACTTTGCCATTAAAGTTCTACAGCTGACTTCCCCGTGGTAAGGCGATGCCTCCCCGCCTCTCCCTCCCCTTCACACGCCTCATTTCAGCCTTCTGGGAAGCCCAGCCCAGCCCTGGCTCCAGCCTTTACTGTAAATCCTCCGCTTCCCTTCCTCGCTCTGCTCTCAGGGGGCAGAGGGTCCCAGTCCCCCCAGCCTCTGAGCTGGGGATGGCAGCAGCCCTTGCAAATAAACCCCCCCCAAGGCTGCAAAAGGAGGGATCTGCCCCCCCGGACAGGGAGGGAAGAGACCATTTTGCATTACACAGGCTGATTTTGGGGGTTCAGGGGTGTAACCTCACTTGGCCTCCTCAAGCCCTGATGCAAAACTACGGTGGGATTTCAGGGAGGGAGAAGAGTTTCTATTCCTGAGCTCTAAAGCTGTGTCACTCAGCCTCTTCCGAGAGTATTGCTGACTTAGGGTGCACTGCTTCCCCCCAAAGCCCAAGAAGAGCAGCGTGTCCCATCCAGAACCCAAGTTTGGAGGCAGCACCCCAAAGCCGAGCCTTCCGGGGGGTGGAGGGGGGGTTTAGTACCGTCTGCTAAAATGGCAGCTGCTCTGACGCCGAGCTACGTCTTGCGAAGTCAGCCCTGCCCTCATCATCATCATCATCATCATCTGACTGCCGGGAACTGCTCCGGCTCCCGGGGCTCTGCGGGACGGGGCGGGGGAGGCGCAGAGCCGGAGCTTCGCCTGCCCCTGCGCACCCCCGGCCCCCCGTTCGTGACTCCGGGGTGTTGGGGACAGTCCCGGCCCCGCTGGGCAGGCACCGGCTGGAGGGCACCAGTGCCTCCCGTGTCTCCCAGCCCAGCCCGGGCCGCCTTCGGGTGTAACCCAGCTCTCCAAAACGAGAAATGTAGGGGTAGCAGCCGTCCCGACCCCTGCTCTGCTGCCCTCCTGCTTCGCGTTCCCCCTGCCCTGGGGACAAGCATGATTCTGGGGGCAAAGGGACCGAATAGCTCAGAGCCACAGGGAGTGGAGGTGGGGCGAGAATGAGGGAGGTTTGGGGTCTTCAGGGCAGGGGATTCTAGCCCACTTCCAGCTCAGGATTTGCCAAACAGGGAGGGGACACCCCGGTCCCAAAGTCACCAACGCCACCCTTGGCAGTGACCTTAGGCACCGTCCGGCAGCGGGACACCCCTCCAGCCGGGCCGAGCCCCAGGACTCCGGGAGGAGGAGAGGGGGCCCAATTCCTGTCTTTCCTACAGCACGAGGTGCCCCCGCTGCCCCCTCGCCCCCCGAGAGCTGCCGCGGGACAGCGGCGACCCCCCAGGGGAAAGGGGTGCGGATTCACCACCCCTCGCCCGGGACTGAGCAGGGGACAAGCGGCGCTGCCCGCCCAGACCCCTGGCCTCGACGGGACCCCCGGGAAATTGCACACCCAGACCCCTCCTCGACGGGACCCCCGGGAAATCGCCGACCCCGACCGCGGCTGCCCAGCCCAGGGGAGCCGGGACTGCTCGGTAACAGCACCCGGGACAGAGCCGGAGCCGCCGCTCCGGACCCCGGCTCCAGCGGGACACAGGGGACAGCTCCCGTCTGCTTTCTGCGAAGGGAAAAACCCAACTTCCCAGACTTTTCCTAGTCTTTGTGCGGCGGGGATCCCACAGACCCACAGTATCACTTGGAGAGAAAAAAAAAAAATAAAAGAATGAAAGAGAAAGAAAAAAAAAAAAAAGGAAAACCAAGTTCTCCTTGTTCTTCCCGAGGCAGGTGAAGGAGGGGAGAGAAGGGGGGAGGGCAGGCAGGTTTGAAAGAGCCGAAGGGGACAAGTTGTGCCCGGGTTTCCCGGCGGTAGCAGCCGGCGCTGGTTTGTGCTTTGCAACACGCGCCTGCTCCAATCTGCGCCGCTCGGGAACAATAAACAGGATCATACAAAGAAGTGGAAAGGCGGCATCTTTGCTTCTGGTTTCTATGACAGCATCAGAGAGAGACAAACCAACTATAAACTCTAATTCCTAGATTCCTCCTCCCCCCCCTCCCCAAACTCCCTTTTGTCTGCCATTAATTAAAGTGGCCATATGGAAAAGGCTGATAATAACAGCAGATGAGCCAACGAGAGAGAGGGAAAGGGAAAGAAAGAAAGAAAAAAAATAACAGAAAGTAGCGGCAGGGCGATGACGAGGGTTTAGCCGGGGCTTTTCGCACTTGTTTTCAGCGGCTGCTCGAAGCGAGGGGGCTCAACAATAGCGGGAGGAGAGCGGCTGCCCCCGCACTGCTCCCGGCCGGGTCGAGGGGGGCAGTGGGCGACCTGCCCCCTTCCCCTGCCCGGCTCCGGGGAGCAGGGCATGCCCCAAGCCTGCTGCTCCGAGAGCGCTGACCCCCCACGAGCTGCCCCTTTGTGTGGGAGAGCCTCCGAGGGTGCCGAGCCCCCTTAGGGGCCGCCTCCCCGAGGAGGGTCGGTCCCACCCGGCGGCAAACTGCACCCCAAACTCAGCCCAACTCGCCGGGGTCGATGGCAGCGGCAGCACATCCTCAGGCAGCAGCCCCCTGCCCCTCGCTCCCTCTCCGAATAACCCACGGAACAACAACAACAACAAACTTTGCTAAAATTGATAAAGAGATTAGCCAAGCAAAGCCTCTTCCGAGCAAGCTAAAAATAAGAACACGCAGATTTCTGTCGTGGTCAACGTATAGAGAGAAATCCACAAACATGGCACACTTCCCTTGTGCCTCGCTGCTATAAATAGAGAACTCTAAAGCAGGCAATAATCGGAAAGAAGAGCGGGGGGGAAAGGGAAAAAAAGGAGAAAAAAGAAAAGTCTGGCAGTGGCAGGAGGGAGCAGCCGCCAGCCATCCGCACCCGCGTCTCCGGGCGAGGGGCCCGCGGAGCTCCCCGACGCCCCAGGAGTGCGGAGCTGCGGACTTGGGCTGGAGTTTTGGCAGGAAGGGGCCTGGGGGTGAGGGGAGCGCGGTGAGGGACGCGCGGAGCCCCGGTCCCGCCCGTCAGCACCTCCGAGAGCTCCGCGGCCGCGGGGCCGCCGCCGCCGGCGCAAACTCCTCCCGGCGCCCGGGAGCGTCTTCTGCTAACACCTCCCTCCGGATAAACATCCACCGATCTCGCGGTTCACAAACCCGGCAAGCATCCTCTTCCAGAAATATTCAGAAAGTTTCCCGGCTGAATGCGACGTTGTGCTTTTTTTTTTTTTTCCTTTTTTTAATAAATCTCCTCCTTTCTCATCTTATTCAACCTCTTTTCAGTCAGAAGCATAACATGTCCACTAGCGTCTCGCAGCCGGCGAGAGAGCGAGCGAGCAAAGATGGACCTAGGAGCATGATGATCATCATAAAAATCCCCTCGGTTCTCCAGTGCAATTTTCAAAACAACAACCCAGCCTTCGTGCTGTAAAGGCGAAACGCCTGCGTCTGTTTACATCAACTGTGTGCTCCGAAAGCCTTTCCCCTCTGTCTCAATCCAAGGGAGGGGAGGGGAGGGAAGGGGAAAAAAAAAAAAAAAAAAAAAAAGGGAGAAAAAAAAAAAAAAAAAAAAAAAGGGAGAAAAAAAAAAAAAAAAAAAAAAAGGGAGAAAAAAAAAAAAAAAAAAAAAAAGGGAGAAAAAAAAAAAAAAAAAAAAAAAGGGAGAAAAAAAAAAAAAAAAAAAAAAAGGGAGAAAAAAAAAAAAAAAAAAAAAAAGAAGAGGGAAAAAAAAAGAAAAAAAAAGCAAAAAAAAGCCAGCATTATCTGCCTTTGTCAGCGAAAGAACATAATATTGACTTACCTTTCCCCACAGCTATTGTCTGCCCCTTTACAAAATGACATCACGGAAACCAATCATGAAATTTGCATGGGGGAGGTTGTGGGGGGAGAGTTCTTGGAGGGCAGCCCACTTCCCTACACCAGTAACACGCGTGTAAGACGGGTTGTTGGTTTCAATTAAATATCTGATACTCCTTAGTGTGTGAACTCTTAAGCCTGCTAAAGGCAATGTCTCATTTACTTAATGACCGCTCTCATTAATGGAAATGGCACAGAGGGGGCTTGCTGCGCCTTCCCTTTGTAAATACACTACCCATGAACCCTTGGGGTTGCAATATATCTGTTTACTCTCTGAGGTGAAATAAATTTACAGTATAGCATCAAAGAGAGCGAGCGAGAGAGATGGAGCGGCTGCCTTGAGTGCACCGAGAGTTGGGGCTCTCCCAGCCCCGCCGGCCCCTCTCTCCTCGAGCTCCCCCCTCCCCAAGACCCGGCAGAAGGTGAATGATTTTACCCGAGCTGATTCATAATTAATATGCACGAGGCTCGGGGCTCCTCTGACAGCAGCAACACAAAAGGACGGCGAGCGCGGCGAGCGCCGTTCCGCGTCCCCCCCGCGCATCCCGGCGCGTGGTACGGCCCAATAATTCCTAATAGCAGCAAGCAGCGAGTGACAGATGCCCTGGGTTAGCACAGCTCCAGCGAAAGTACTTTACAATATTTATTGGTGGTTAGGAAGATGACCTATCACCATAAAGAACAGACTGGGAAATTTATCGCCTCTATGAACCTGGAAGTATTGCATATTAGCTGATATACATATTCAAAAGCCGGTGGTTAAAAGGTGTATAAATATTTTAATTTTTTTTTTCTTTTCCTCCTCTTACAAGAAAATAAAAAAAAAATGACACAATGTATTCCCAGCACACAACACCTCACCCCGGGGAAGGTGGTTTACATCATGGGTGTTGGGATGGGAAGAACAACACAAGGAAAAGTCCTGAAAGAAAACGGTGGCTAAAGCAGTTTAGGGATTGTTTCTAAGTGAGAAAAGTGCACGTTCTTGCATTTTGCATCTTTTCCTCCCAGAAAGAGTCACACTTTCCAGGAGTTAGCATCGTCTTTCCTTGAAAGTACTCGTTTCGTGGAGATCCGGCCACCCCGGGAGGAGAAAGTCCTCGCCGAGCCGGAGGGAGGGAGGCTCTGGAGAGAGAGCTCGGCACTGTGCGGCAGGAAGGGCATTAGCACATCCCATCCCATCCCTGCCCCCTGCCAGACGGGAGCATTAGCACTTGGGTTGCAACTTTTCGGAAATAGCGGGGGAAACACAGGCAGGCTGCAGGGTTGGGGAGAGGAGAGGGGGCGAACGACGCTTTTCTACCCAGCGCTTTTCCCTGCACCCTCGTGCCATCCCCGGCACCACCGAGACAATTAAGACTTTCCTGTCATCTTAATGAAGATTTCCAAAAAGATGCGGGAGCTCACAAGTGGACAGAAACCCCAGGAGTCCTCAGAGAGCTGAGAGGCAGAGCCTGGCAGGGAAAGCTGAATCCTGCTGAGGATGCACTCTCCTGTGGGAAACTCCAGCTCCAGAGCTGCAGGGGCCCAGACTCTTCCCCAGCTCACCCCCACCCTGGGCGGGCTGGGTGCAGGCAGGAGTGGGAAAAGCCTCTCAAACTGCCCCAAACCTGGCAGATTGGGCTTGAGTAGGTGCTGCCGGCAACTCCAGCTCACCCACGGACCATTGCAGGGCACATGGCAGGAAGGAGTGATTCGATTTCCCATCTCGGGGATTTTATTGAGGAGAGGGTGGCAGAAATACTAATTTTAAACTGTTGAGGCCGCTTTGGAGGTCGTTAGGAAGCCCATTTCCGTGGCTTGCCAGCCTGGTGTGCTCCTAAACCATTAACATAAAGGAGATATTCAGCAGAGAGTACTCCTGAAAAGCTGTTTTCTATCTCCTCTGGACACACCACGAAGACAGGGATATTTTACATCCTAAACCTTTGGCATTCAGAAATTCTATTAAACTCTTATCTGCAGGCAGCAGGCCTGGTGCTACACTGCATCTCCATTGTTCTGCACCCGCGATAGAATCAAAGGGAGGGCTGGGTGGACTCGGCTCCCCTCCTCTCACAATGCTGCCTGCTCCTCTCCACCGCTGTTTCATTTAGAGCCGTAATGCCAAAACTTGAGAAACAAAAGCACAATAGATCCGGCGGGGAGGCAGCGGGGAAGTGTGTTTACTTGTGTGCGCTCCCCCATAAATCGGAGCACACGCAGCCTGCATGGATATGAGCACACACATGTGCCTCTCCGAGCGTTAAGAGAGGAATTTTATTACTGCTGCTGTTGCATTTATTAACACGCGACGCACCTACGAGCCCTAAGGCAGCTGACAGCCCTGATACCATCCGGCTGAGCTCTGGGCTGCGAGAGGGTGCTCGGCTTTTCTTTGTTCCCAAACTCGCCTGACTTCCCTCTGCTCTCCTCCCAAAACGCTGCGAAGAAGGGGCGCCTTCCCAGGAGTTTCTCACCGCCACCAACTTCAGCAGCGGCGGGAATTCCCATCTCGCTGCCCCCAAATCCCTTCCTACCCCAGAAAATCTCCGTCTCAGGCCAAAAGCCCCGCGCCTCAGGCCGGAGGAGCCCCTGGGGGAACGCGAGGCCACGCGTGGGCTGCGGGCGGCGGCGGGTCAGCACCACGGACAGCTCCGCCCGCTCCCTCCCGCTCACGGTTTCCACCTTTTTAAGTATTTTTCAGCCGTTTTTTCAATAGTGTTTCTCCCACACACACTCCCCTAAACCTCTCCAGAGTCACTCCACAGCTGTTTTCAGGGAGGAGATAATTATCGTGCGTTTCCAGGTCTCAAAGAGCCGTCGCTTCCCTAAAGGGAGCCGTGCAGCTGAGAGGTCTAAAATAAATGTTCGCGTATTTTCATCTTCAGGGGGTTTAAGACGGGGGCTCCGAGAGTCCCTGCCTGCAGGGCGCCTGCAGAGCTGAACCCAGAGAGGATTTTTAAAAGCGTATTCCCTTCACGCCCCTCCCCTGCTCTCCATGCCATTTTCCCCCCCTCCTGTTTCCTGATCGAGCTCTTCAAGTTTGAAATTATTTAAAATAAAACTCCATTTGCTTGTGTAAACACAGCCATAAACCCACCGCACTGTGTTCCATTGGCTTCTTTGAGTCTGTTTCAAAGAAAATTAGATCTCAAACTTTACGCATTTGTAATTGGCACCAACTTCTCCGGTTACCAGCTGGGGGTGAAAGATTTTTTTTTTCCTTGTTTCTTTCTGAAAGCTTCTATGCAGATGGGCTGGCTGCCTTAATGCCTCAGACTACAATTAGTGCTGTTGTACGCCGAATAGAAATGGCCAGCATTAATATTGTATATGGAACAGCTGAAGGGTTGCGAAGAAACCTGCCCACTACAGGCCCCTGGCAGATGGAACAACATGCACAGGCACAAAAAAACTTTTAATAACCCTTTGCTCGCTCTCCAGCGCGCCCCTTCGCTCCGATTTGGGCGGGTCCTTCCCGAAGAGGCAATGCCTTTGTCTAAGCCAAATCTAGAGCTCTTTTCTCCCCGAAGAACAACAATCGGAGCAATCACCATCTTTCGCAAAAGGCATCTCGCATTATCCCAAAACTTCCTCCTTTGTGCCTCGGGTAATGCAGGCGCTGAAACGCCTGCTGAACGGGCACGAACTAACTTTTTATTTAAGAACATCCCCCTCACCCCTTTATTATCCAGCAATGTGCGAGAGGGGGGAAGAAACCAAACCAAACACCACCACCCCCTTCCCCAGCAGAACTGTGACCAGAAGCTGCAGAAAACAGGATTTTCTCCTCGCCCCCCTCCCCTTCGCTCCTCGTCCTTTGTAATTAGGTGAAACCCGCGGCAGCGGGGACAAAGCCCCGCCGGTGCCCCGCAGCAGCACCGCGGCCGCGCACCCCCGCACCTGGAGCCCCTTCGCAGCTGAGCCCGGAGCGCAGCGAGGAGGGGCGGGGGTGGCACCGGCACCTCGCTCGCCAAACGCCAACACGGGAGACCTGCGCTCCCAAATATACTCGGGAACCTCTTTCTACCGCCTAACTGGGAGGAAAACGCTATAAAACAAGGAGGGAGAGTTTGCCGGTTGGCATTCCCCCCGCCCTCGGCGACCGAGCCCCTTTGCCGAGGCGTGACTTAGGCAGAACTGAGAAACTCAAGTGTTTTAGAGGAGAAACGGGGGAGACGCACTAAGGAATATCTTCCCCACACTCCCACCGCACCCCCCGCATCCGCCGGCGAACGGCTACGAACCGAGGAAAGTCCCGCAGAGCTTCATCCTTGCCGGGTGGCGGTGGCTGCCGTGCCCGGGCTGGCGGGGGGAGCGGGCGCGGAGCCGCCCGGGGTTACTCCATCATCCCTGGGAAAAGTTCCCGTCCGGAGCAAAAACTTATGGGCGGCGGCGGCCAATGGGGCCACGCCGCAAAATCCTCGCAGCGCACTCGGCGGCCAATCCGGTCC
>VWZT01000760.1:0-46411 GCA_013397055.1 Pachycephala philippinensis
TGATTCCTCTGAACAGACTCCAGACATGCTGAATATCTCCATGAATGTAAAGTGGTATTTTTTTTTAAAAATGCTGTTTTATTTTTTATACAAACTAAAACACCAGAGGTCATTGAATCCTATATTAAATACATAAATTAAAAAATAACCATTCATAAAACTTTACATACAATAAGGATTCTCTCCTACACGTTAATACATATAGTACAGATACATGTCCAGTGTTTATCAAAGGGTCATTCTGCCAAGTCATTTACAATTTTGTTCTGGAATAAACACAAAAAAAAATCTGGAACAAAAAGTATATATAAAACCACAGAGGTGCTGATGTGAAAGAGGGCAGGAGAAGAGAAAACGCTTTGGATCACCAGCAGCTGTGTGTTTGTTCTCTGAGCCCTGCTTGTATCAGGAGAGCCTGGCCTGGGGGATCCTCATGGGATGCCACAGAACGGAAAGCTTTTGGGTTCAGAGGATATTTCCCACTGAGATGATGGTAGGGGGTTGGAAGATGAACACCATCTAAAAAAACTTCTCCATTATCCTCCAGGCACATCAGTAACAGAGGATGGAGCTGTGAGCCAGGCCAGTAACACTGCAAGAAGCACCATTTCCTACTGCAACCGCAATTGTCTAAATGCATCTGACACAACCAGGCCCTCATCTGAAGTGCTTAAATTCAAAAAATAGTCTTCAAAATCTCCCAACTTGGTCATTGGAAAAAAAGCAGCAAGTCAAATCGTGGTCGAGCTGATTTGTACTACCTTCTGTGGCTCACCTCCTGCTTTGGCGGGATGGATAGCTTGGAGTGCTGCTACTCCTGAACAGCCTCCAAGGGGTGCAAGGGAAGGATCCAGGGCTGTATCTGCTGTCCTTAAAGGCTGCAGTAAATTGATTTTTACTTTCCTGGTTGGTTTTGGGGAGGGGAAGTTGGCTGCAGTGACTAATCTGAGGGAGGATTCTCAATCCTTTGCTTCACTGAACATCAGGAACAGCAGAAAGCCCAGGAGTAACAGTCCAAGGACAGAGAAGGGTCCAGAAAAAAGAATCAAAAACCTAGTTGCCCATGAGATATGAAACTAAACCTGGAGGAGTGTACCAGCTGTGGCAGCTAAACAATCTTGATTCAGTTCCCCATGCCTAGATTGAAGTATACTTTCGTAAACTATAGCAACAATTTCTATATACAATAGGGAATAGATAAGTATATGCATATATATGTATATATATGTACATATACATATAGATACGTATATATATAATATATATATGTGCATATATATATATACACACACACACAGACGTCAACTCATTTTGATCTAGCTGACAGCAGAAAGTTTGTATTAACTCGTATCAGCAAGTGTGTTTTTGGCATGGCATGTGTTACACTGCAAGGAGAGTAAAGCAATGGTGGTTCAGCTCTCTGGAGGGAAGAACAATCTTTGAAAAGTTTGCAGACCCAGGTATGCTGTGGTCAGACTACCAGCCCCCATCCCACCCTGAGCCCTTGGGAATGCAATACCTGCATGCATATGTATACACACAGGAGTAAGGGAGGGCAGATTAGACAAAAAAGAGAAATTAAATAAGATAACAAGGCTCAGGGAGTCTAAATGATGAAGCCTGCCACAAGACCAGTCAGGTATGTTGTGAAATTGTGTATTTCTATCTGTGCCATAAACCTTCTGTATGATTGCCTGAAATAATCGTTTCTAGTTCCTTTTTTTAAACCAAACCAGTGGTGGAAGTTATTGCACCATCATTGAAACAAAGTGCTGCTCATTCTTCTACAAGAACTCAGTGCTTTAAATACCACCCCTAACACTGGGGAAAGCAGCCTAAAGGTGTGAAATTACCTGATGCTGCAACAGAGGAGAAAAGAGTGAGGTGGGAAGAAGGAATAACCAGAGAGAAACCCCGCTTTTTGTATCTAAGAAGCTGTTGTTAAGCTTTTCAGTGATCTCCAGCTATTACAGGAGTGGGACAACTCTTCCAGGGCCTGACTCCAGAGCTTCACGACTGAACTGCTAGCTCGTGGAAAGCACATGTACATTTGGGTCAACCTTATCCACAGAGTCTTCTGCTATGGAAAAGCAATTTGAACAAAAAGCATGCAATGTGCCTGCAGTCATGTAACATACCTGCCTACAAGCATATTTCTTAAAAAAAATGAGCCAGCATACAGTTTGGTGCCAGAACTCAGTAAACCCCTTGGCTGAACCAGAGCGCTTCAAGAAGATGTGGTCATTCTATAATTTAAATTAATTTAAAGGAGCAGAAAAAAAAATCACTTGCTAATTACTTCTAATCTTTTATGGAAGGCTTAACACTATCTCCTGGTACTCAAGAAATAAGGATGTTAGCAGTCTTTGTGGAGAAACTGAACCCAGAACTGCAATGCAGTTGGGTAAATGGACACTACTGATTAAAAGCTGTTCTGGCCAAAAAAAAAAGGTATCTGTGAGGGGCAGGCATCCTTGATACTAGAGGAACTTCCTCCCTCCTATGGCTAAAGAACTGCTTTTGATGTGCTGAGTTGCTCTGGAAAGTGACCTCACTGCTTTGTCCCTCAGCTGCTTCGTCCATGAAAGTAAACAGGCAACCAAAGGAGAAGCTCTTTGAAAAACACTTTAAAAGCTTCTGATGTGCCTAAGATGTTGGTACATGTGATCCTTGCACTTGAAGGTGTAAGTAATGCACAAGCTGTATTCTGGCCCTTAATTTTTGGTAGTAGTTTGTAGTACAGAAGTCTGTTTCTTCCAGTTAAAATTAAGGCTCCATTGCAGAAGACACAGCCTTGCCACAAGAACCCAAAGTCTGAAGAGGGAGGACTCAGTTCCCAGGGAAATGAAACCAGAGCCACTGAGAAGTGCACTGTCAGCCCATCAGTGAGAAAGGGAGGGTGGGTGCAGCTGGCTGCACTGCTTCCCTTGGCACAGGACCCTCACAGTGATTGCTGCAGGCATTACGCTCCTCAGGGACATTTCTGACAGAGTCCTGGGTGCATGGACATATGACCTCGGGGAGGCACCAGGGCTGGGTTCCAGGCTTTGTGATTAGAGAGGTAAGCAAAGAGGTAAGCAATGCTTTGAAATGAAAACTACTTTTAGTTACTCTTAACTGTGGAAAAATCTAAACAGGCTAGCAATATTTCTTATTTGTAATAAGGTTGTGTTCACAAAGTTCTTCCCCATTTTTGGTTTATGTATCGTTGATCAGGAAGCCAACTAACAAAGTCAGTTGACGAGCTGAACCAAAACATTTTTTCCAAGCTGGGACAAAACAGTTGGAAGCTGATGCTCTGTGAATCATGTCACATGGATAAGGGGATTAGCTTTCCTCCCTGCCCTGTCCTCCAACCTTTTCTTTCTCAGAAGCTACTCTGTAGGTCCAATTCAGTGATCCTCAGTGGTTATTCTATAGTGAAACCAAGTAGAGTCATTATTATCTCAATGGCAGTCTTTAACGAGTATGAAAAGTATCTGATAACAGACAGGCTGTTCTTCATGGAGGGATGGTGAAGAGAGATAAGGCTTCAACTCCACTGGAAACCCTCCTTATGCCAGACACTCTGTTCTCCCAGTCCTCGGCCAAGGCAGGTGGTGCTGTGTTACGATCTCAAGCACAAAACATGGTGACCTGTCCTGCCCATCCTGCAATAACCCAGACTGGTTTTTTTCCTTTCTTTGTTCCACACTGCAGCTGTCATTTGTTCCTGAGGTTAAAACCAAAGAGGGAGAGCAGGAGTCCCTGCAGCAAGAAAGCCACACAGTTCAAATTGAGCGCTTTGTTGTCAGCATCTCTTGAGTTTCTCCTACTCTGATCGGTTCAATTTTGATCCATTTATCAGATGACAGGGTGACATTTAAATGATTGCCCTGCACAGCAGGAATAGATTTTTCTATTGTAACTTTGGTTCCACGCCCAAGATACACTGACTTGATCAGCTGAAAGTGGTTCCTTCCCTTTCAGTTCTTCCTAGGTGATGTAGGTTGTCAGTTTATTTTTCTTCCCCTTTTGTAATTTCAACATACAGGATTTCATTAGATGCAGCATATATCATAGCTTTAGACAGGAATTGTCAGGTAACAAATTTTTGTGTGATGGCTTTAAAATACAAGGTGATTGCAGTCTTGGCTACAGGTTGTTCATTTTTATACTTTTGAAAATAGGTGTAAACAATATTCTCTTCATCGAGGGGTGGAAGCATTTGCCTTTATAAGGACTTATCTGTGTGGTCGGGCACTCTAAAAGTTAAAAAAACAAAAAAAAGAACATCCGTATCAGATAAGGTGTAAATTCCCCTACCTACCTATCCCAGCTTTGCCAAGACACAATCTATCAATCAGGAAGCTACAAAGGTCAGTTCTTAGAGCTATCAGTGTGAAACTGGTTTTGTCTGTATGAAAAGCATTTATGAAAATTCTGTGTATTTTGCTAAGCATGTCCATTTAAGCCGCACAAAGTGCAACCCTGTGGTGCATAAAAGTCCCCATGTGCATCTTCACGTGAGTAATATGCGTAGGTTTCAATGACTCTTGAACCAAAGCTGCCTAAAATTCACCCATAACAAGAGCCATGGCAGCAGGCAATATCCTTGGGGTGTCAGAGCAAGCCTAGAATTGCCTAGTGCTAATGCAGCACTGAGCCAAACACAAACTGCTGCTGTTCTGAGAAAGCCTACCCTACCATGGAAAAGAACTTTGGTTCTCAGGTTTGAGACTAGGAAAAAAAGGGCATATTTTGTCTTTGTTATCTCAGCATTCAAGCCTATATATAATAAAATCCATTGGGTGCAAAATCCACACAGACCACCCTTCCTTATGTGATCACAAAGAAGTGAATATGTATGTTCACAAGCACAGAGAAAATGCAGGTAGGAAAATTCCACATAAACAGGAATTAGAGAGCTTCTGGTCTGGATACTGTACACTGCTGCACATGGTTTCCTTTATTTGCACCTTCTTGTCCTTTGTTATTTCAGTACAGCAGTGAGTCCTGTGTTCACTCTGGGTCAGAAGGGAACCAGAAAGTATAATCTGTGACACTGTGGGTTTCTCTCTGCTAGTTAAAAGGTCGGTAAAGGATAAACTGCACCAAGGCATGAACAAAACCAAAGACTTCTCACCATCAAGTGACTCCCTAGGATGAGTTGAGCTTTTTGTTTGTCTTGTCAAGGATCTGTTTGAAGTCCCTTATGATAAGGTTAAGACAGTTCATTTGCATCCAGTGGAAGTAAAGCAATTTTGCAAAGATTCCCCTGACAATATATAGCTCAATAGCTGAAAAAAGAAATGCTGATGGCACACTCCCCATGCCATGCTCACCTTTGCTGAGTTAAATCACCTGGGTACGCAGGTGGTTTTTAATGCAAATGGGCAACACAAATCAGCGTTAGTTATTCTCTCCAATTCCATGTATTCCAGCCTCAGAAAATATGACTGTGCTAAAATCCCTCTCCATCTTGCCAATGCTATTCCCAAATTGCTTCTGTCTGGAGATTTCCCCTCAGGTATTGAGGGGAGAGGATCCCATAGAGGAAAATGCAGGGGTGAAGGCAGGGGATGAGGAGCTTACCATTACCTTGTTTTTGAGGAACTGCTACAAGACTTGATGCTTTGCACCTGTGGAGTGACTGGCCTTGGTAAAAAACTCCACAGGTATCATGCGTGCTGTGATGCTGGGCCTGCTGCAGCTGTCTTTACAGTTCAAGGGAGTTCACAGCAGTGCAGATCCTCTGGAAAAGCATTGAGTTTTTATATCCCCCAAACACACCTCACCCGTAAGATTTTTCCACTTTCATAGTCAATGTCCCATTCTCTAAATCACTGTATCTCCACCACTGTCATGGCTCCTTCCTCTGTCACTCAGCTCACTGTAAACTGTCTTGTTGATCCCTACCTGATGTTCATAAAGCCAAATATGCAAAAGGAGGATGAGAAAGGCAAAAGAATCTTTCATCTCCTGGGTGGTCCTAGGAATGCCACAACCCCCTAGCAGGCTTTCCAGGGCTGTAAACCACATTTCAGCTCCTGCTGATGCTTCTCATCCTCTCTGTGGGGAACTAGACCCCTGTGTGCTCCAGGGACCAGCCATTACAGAGCAACAGTGAATTCAATGAGTGAAACTCATCCTGGCATTGTAGTTAGAACAGCCTTCCTGGGCTCAACAAAGTGACCCCAAAGGGCTTTACACCTGTTAAACCTTAGATGCTATGTAAAACGAGGAAAACCCATTGAAGGAGATTGGGCCAGAATGGGGGGGTGGAGGGTGGGGGGAGAAAGGACTTAGGAAGTGAAGTGTTGCCACAGTCCCTAAGGGATCCATGTAAATTCCCCTGCAATGACACCAGTCAATTGTGCAGCTGGGACAGTCGTGTCAGCCCTAAAGAGCGCACAGAAATGTTTATGTTGCTTTGACTGTTAGTCCTGTTCAAGGAACACAACAGAGGCGTGCATCAGTTCAGTGGAGAGCAAGAGCTGAACAGGACCCAGCAGCCCATGGAGGCAGGAGGACTGCAAGTGAAAAATAGCAAATCTGCTAGAATTTTAGGAAAAATATGGAGTTCTGACTTTATGCATCTCATTAGCTTTTCTAACCAGCCAATACCTACCCTCAAATTAGGCCAAAAGGACGTAAGTGTTATCAGCAAATGCTCCTGTTTTATTTTAGATAGTCGTGACTCTTCTCCTTTCCTGTGTTTAGTTCTCCCTTTCCTATTTTGAGAAGAGGGAAGGAATGCCTGCTCTGTAACAAAGAACGCAGTCTGCCTTTGAATACCTTGCAGACCTCACTGTGAGGCTACTCAAACACGTTTTTTCTTTGCATGCAGACAATGAAATGTAACAAGGCATTGGAGATACTTTCATAGGCTCCAAGACAAAGGGTTAATCAACATTACTGGAATTCCAATGTCAGAATAATAGGGGATGTTTTTTTCTGTTTTGGGAGATGCTTATTTCAAAAGGTACTGCTACATACTTGCAATTCCTGAAAAGCCAAATTTCTTGTTTGTAAGGTCTGTAATTCTGTGTTTGCCTTCCTCTCTCTTCTGTGCTGGCATATCAAACCATGTGGACAGTCTCAGGAAGCACACACTGGCATTTTTTCCTAGGACTAGGGATTTCCTATTCTAAGTTCAATCACAGCTCAATTAAAATTTTTCATAGGAATCATCCTTTTATTTTCTAATGCAAAATATGTCCGAACTATACAAAAATTCTTTTTTAAGCATTTCTGTGAATATTTTCGTCATTTGCATCTACTGCTGAGAGCTTTTTTAAACTTCAGGGAAAAATTATTTTCAAAATGAAAGACCATTTAAAAAGCAGAAAGACAACATTTCCTTATGAGTTCTAATATTAATGAAAATTTTAATTTGTACTTCTTGGGATGCATGCTCTACTGCAAAGACTTTACTGCATGCTTCATCTTAAAAGAGACAGGATTAGGAAAAACTGTTCAGTAGCTGAATGTCATGAGTACATTTTTTATAAAAGTGAAGTAAACTGAGCAAGGGATGTCTTTTGAGGCACCCTCTGGTTTCTTGTTTTTCTTCTACCACAGCCAGTACCAGTATTGGTAAAACTAGGATGTATAAGCTTCTTACCAATTCTGTAGCTGTACTAGAGGGGGCAAATACTCACTAGAGAACCAACTCCATACCCACACTGGTGGAAAATGTAGGTGCAAATTGTATACACAGAAAACTCTGAACCTCTTATTGCCCAAGTTTTTCTCATATGCTGCACAAGGACAATATTCCAGTTGGGATAGGAACTGAAAAAGGACCACAGTACAGGCAAATGGAAAAAAATCATGCAGACAGGTTCTTGCAAATGTCACTATCAGTTCCTGTGATTTTTCAAGGCGCACCTTAAATCCAAGATTTTTTTTCTTTTTTTTTTTTTGGAACCTCCATCTAGGCTGACTACTTGTTCTGAACTCATGATTCTGTGGTACAGCAAAAGACACAGTCATAAAGTTATTTGCTACTACTGTGTACTGTGAAAATCTTGGCTTCTTAAAATTATTCTGTCCATAATTTGGTTGTTTCAGAAGAATTTCTGATTTTTTTCTCCATTATGAATAAGCAAGAAACTGTAAAGTCAAACTTTCACCAGTCACAGCCACTTAAAACATCTCGCAGCCATACCATGCTGTACCATGGTTCTCAGAAATCCTGCAGTAGGAACACAATTAAGTATGCAGTCGTAACTTAATGTGTTTAATGATTATGGGATCAAGGCAGTATGTTTTAAATAGCAGCAACTTGATAATGATATTGACTGTTGTTTACAAGATCACTGATCTGTCCATATTTCTCTTAATTCTTTCCTATGGGTTGTTCCCCATTCAAGCCAACCTCCTGATGCATTGCTGCCTCAGTCCATGGAAACATTCATTTTGAGGTCTGGCCGAACAAGGACACAGTGGATTCCAGTTGATGTGGATAATTCTGAGAGTTGTCTCTGCATCAGCACAAAACTGCAAATGAAAGCTTTGATCTAGCTGAAACGAAGCACAAAGTAGGGGCTTCTCCTTAAAGGGAAAAGGAAAACCCACCAAACTGGACCCATGCCACTTAATTGTAATCAATACCTTGAAGTGTACCTGGAAACAAACACTGAGCTGGTACAAATGGTGGAAGGGCATGGTAGAACATCTTTCACACAACTGTATCTCAGCTTGTCTCAAGTGCAAAGCAGAGGAATTAGTCATCGACACAGCTGAAGCCAGAGCCAAGAGAGACAGTGAGAAATTTAATGGTATGGGTCTGACCCCAAATCAGAAAATTCTGCTCCGTCATTACATGTTCTTGAGACTTTAAGTTTTCTAGGCTATGTTCTACTTCTGTTATCCTGGATCAAAAGAAAAATTGTCCTAGCCCAGCATCCTTGTTCTGGAAGTGGCTAGCCACAGAGGGAAAAATGGGAGCATTATAGTTCTCTGATTTATTTCCCTATCTTCACATTACTTTTTGAACTCTGAACTTTCAGCTGCTAAGCATACTGTGACAGACTTCTTTACAACCTGTATCCTGAACTATCAATTTTTGTTTACTTTAAGCTTATCAAATGATAATTATTTGTATTAGACGGTGAACAATAGCAAGCTGTCTGTCTGTCCGTCCATTCTATGACAAATTTTTTAGACCTCTCCAATACCTCCTTTTAGCAGTCTCACTTCCTGAGCCAGAAAAATCCTTCCATCTCTCTGTCTCTCCCTTCCTATCTCTCAGCAGCTGATCATTCTTCCTTGCCCTTCTTTGTATTTTTCCTGCTGCTGGATACAGAGCTCTACCTGTTTTACCATCCTGATCTATCTCCTGAGTGTTAGTTCAGAGCCTATCATAGTGTGTTTACAGTTGAGGTTATTTTAACTGTTTTCTATCTGCATCCTTTTGCAAACATCAACATTGAATTTCCCCTGCAATTCTCCCAGCTATTTGGTACTGTGAAATTCCTTGTTAGCTTTTATTTTTACAATTATGAATAGCACAATATCACCAGCAACTCAGCAGCACGACAACCCCCTACTGTGAACTATTACAAATTGACAACAACCTGCTGAATTCGCTGACTCCAAACATCCACAAGAACACACAAGGATGTCATCCTCCGTTCTGTGCAAGAAGTGCTAGCTTTGAGGAAATAAATAAAACAGTCTTACCTTTCCAAGAGGCACATTGACATCAAGGCCAAAGAATAAAGGCAAGAGAGAAGAACAAGAATAGAAATAGAAACTGCAGAAGAAAAAGAAGATTGTATAAAAATTAAAGGTAATGGAATTGTAAGCATAAGAATTATTTTTGCACTCTGTAGAACAGTTAGAATAATTATTCATTCAGAAAACACTGTTATTTCCCTAGTTACTTCTGTAAGTACCACACCACCTCCCAGGCTTAGAAAACAGATCCCAATAATTTTGTTGATGGATTACAATTGGCACCATATTGAAAGCCTGAGGTGTAACTGTCACATCATGATACCCCCATGGGTTGACAAGTCATAAAGCTGGATATCAAAAATAGCATGTGTAGTATTTTTAAGTGTGTTAAAAAACAGTGTCTGCAATCCATGCTAGAAATAGCCTGGATATATAAATAGATATATAAATATATATGTGCACATGTATATATGTTTATAGGTACATACACACACACATATCAAACACTCACCATTACATGTTTAATAATGTAATGTAGTATTTTAAGATTAAAGTCTGTATGTACTGACACAAACTGAAAAGAAAGGACAGTGGACCACCACCACCAGGTGCAGCTGACTGAGTGGAACAGAAGGGTCATATAGTTCAAGAGAACTGGAGCACTACTTTTAAAACAAAGCTCATCAGTGTGCTTCAGAAGCATAACAGAACCAACCTTTTCCTCCAGATCCTTAATTTGTCTCTTTTGGATGTCAGTTTTATCTTCTAAATCTCGGATCCTCTAGAAATCAGAAAAGAAAGCATCTACACTAAATTCTCGGTAAATCTGTTCCACTGAACAAGTAACTTAATGTTCCAAGTGCCAAAAGCCTAGAAATAAACAAATCCATTTCTGTGGTAGGGGTAATCTTGTGTCATACCGTGACACCATCCACTCATCCCACCGCATCGCAGGTTTACCATGTGTGCAACTGCTCAAAATATGATCCTGCATATATGTAACTGGATCCTTAAATGCTGGAAATTAGTATCAATGATTGATCTGTTTCACATTATCTATTTATTAATCCTGTTAATCTATTTATTAATAGATGAGAAGTGTAAGATCATGGTTATAATCTTTAGAATTCTATCATGATTCATTAAGATTTCTCAGTTTGATGTGTTGAAAGAGGAATAAAGTGTTATTATTAGATCCAAAATGATAAATGTATACAATACTATGAACATATTAATTCTGTGGTGAGTGACATATATATAACTTATAGAAAAGGTGTGTACTAGCTAGGTACTTTAAGAAAAATTATGCAGCATGACTTAAACTTTTGCCTGCCTGGGAGGAGAGATCCCCCAGAACAGAACTCCTAAGTACAAAAAATGAGGCCTTGAATCTCAGTATGGTTTTTTTTTAAGTCAGGTCATAAGAGAGCTGTCCAGCAAATAGCAGAAATCCAAAGAGGCAAACCAGGAGACGCCTGAAGGCCCCGGCACCTGGAGAACAGAAGGCACCTGTGACTGTCCTCCTCACTGTCTGGAGGTGAGATGACTAGCTTATGGCAGCTTTCAAATTCTATGGAACCACAAAATCACAGAATGAGTCAGGTTGGAAGGGACCACAGCAGTTCACCTGGTCCCACCTCCCTGCTCAAGCACTGTCATCCTAGAGCACATGGCACAGGATTGCATCCAGATGGGCTTGGAATATGGCCAGTGAGGGAGACTCCACACCCTCTCTGGGTAATCTGTTCAGTGCTTGGTCACTCGCACAAGGAAGAAATTCTTTCTCATGTTCAGGTGGAACTCTCCCATACAACAATTTCTGCCCACAACCTCCTGTCCTGTCGCTTGGCTACCTCCTCCTTCCTTTGTCTCTCAGCCACTTCCAACCCTGCCTGCAACTGAGGCTGGCTCACAGTTTTTCTCAGAAGCCAGAACTGCTGTGGCAGTGTCCCTCAGGGCAGTTGTTATGTCTAAAATCAGGAAGCTTCTTCTGCGGCAAAAGCCTGGCAAGAAACAGGGTGGACCCAGTCTCAAGTGCCCAACTCAGGATCAGGCAAGACTGTGAGAACTGAACCTTCCTGTGAACCAAAACCTCCTAACCACTGGGGATGTGCTCCTTCTCCTACTCCCATAAACGTATCAGTCAGATCTCTTTCATGGTGAAGCTCTCACATTATTCAACATGCTGTGACAGTTTGCCTTTTTGCTCTGGGACCTCACAGCTTGCAGAGCAGCAAACATCAGTCTTTGAAGGTGAAATGCAGGACCCTATCTCAGCAGTGAAAAGTACAAACGCCCACTTGGGAGGGATAAGTAGTATCTGGAAAAACAGACAGCTTTCCTGTGCCATGAGAGCCAGCAGCATTTAGCCCATTTCTCTTGTGCCTGGTCCAGTAACTAGGGATGACCATTTTTATTGCAAAGCTAGATCCATGCAGACAGAATTCTGGATGAAAACTTTAGGCTAGAATTTTAAAACTTAAAATATGCCGAAACAATCTTGCACAAGCTAATATCATGTGTCCTTGCATGCACAGAAAAGACACAAAGTATGAGACAATTCAAAAACCTAGATGCCAGGCTCCCTCATGGCCTGGAGATTGCCTAAATTTGACCTCAGATTATGTTCTTACACAGAAGGGCTGAGTAGATACTACATGTGTGTGGTTCCTTCTTCTTACCTGATGAGCCTGCTGGAGCAGCTCCATCCTCTCCTGAAGAATCTGGCAATCATATTCTCTGCTTTTCCTCAGCATCTGACGTCTTAGCTTTTCTACTGCTGTCCTCAGCTCTTCCTGCTGTTTTTCAGTGAGTAGTTCCCCAAACTTTATCACTGTTTCTTGCTGCAAAGCATTGTACAAGGTGGCCTCAAGCTCCTGGATCCTCTGGTTGATGTAATACCAAAAGTCAATTAGAGATGAAACATGGTTTAAACCACATTGGGAACTGGGGGGTTGGTGGCAGATTCAGGCCCCTGCACGAGAGGCAGTGCCTGTGCTCAAGTGGGCAAAAATGTGAAAAACTGAACTCAGAAAATGGTTCCACGTTCTGAAAAAAGGATATGAACTTTTATTTTTAAAATACTTTAATATTAATTTTCACTGAAATCCTTCACTTTTACTCTTTTTTATAGAGTTACAGAGATAGAGTTGGATAGAATTTTTATATCTGAAGTGTAAATTACTTCACCAATTCTAAAATTTCAACCTATTGCACTAAAAAACTCCAGTTGGACAAGCTGACATTAATGAGCAATATCTGCCTTAAACTGCCAAGAGTTTCAGACTTCAGAGGACATGCCTTTTTATGACATGAAAAGGCAAGATACTGTGTTGAAGCTGTGCAGATTGCATGCTAGTACATTAAAAGAATGAGAAAAAAACAAATTAAGCAACCCCCAATATTAATAAAAAAGCAAAAATCTCCTCCTGATTCAACAAGAATCTGTGTGCTATTGCAGAGTTGGCCAGTATGTGCTGCAGAATTTCCTTTGTACATACCATGTACGCTTGATCAAGAGCTTGCTTCCTGTAGTCTAATTCTTCCTCCAAATAACCTTTTATTTTGCAAAATTGCTCCTACAATGAAGGATCATTTGAACAGAAAAACAAATTAGTTACTCCAAATACTTTAGGAAGTTTTATCAAATCATTTAGAGATATCTAATTTAGCAGGACAAAGAGATTGATTTTTGATTGATGCTTGGCAGAGTTATTAATATCTCGCTCAGCTAGAAAACAGGGAAGGGCAAATAGCTGTAGATTGCTCTTGTATGTGAATACATCTGATCTACATGGAACTAAATCCATCCTCTCTGTTGGCTTCAGTGGTATCGCTTGGCATTTCAGTAGTGAAATTTAGGGTGTTCAGTGTGATTTTTCTAAAGATATCTCCTCTGGCATCAGGAATTACTCTCTTTGTGCTTTCTCTTATTTTGGAAGAGGTGTAAAAGTGCACTAAACTAAACAGGAACTAACCAGACATTCACATTCACATTACTTCGGGGCAGCTGCTGTGCTTTAACTTAACAGTCCACCTTATGCGGAATAGACTTAAGTACAGACATACCACAGGAACAGAATGCAAGTCACTACAGCTGTCTAATTCTTGTAGTTATGCTTGTTCACCTTGTAGGCTACTGCCATTAACTAGAATAAGAACAGGGTAAGGTACTAACTTTACTTAGTGTGTAATGAAAGCCAACAGTGTTATAATTCAATAATTTCTCACATGCTGGTCCTGAATAAAATGCAATACAACAGATGGTGTTTAGACTGTGAATTTTATGAGACAAATAATGCATGCGTCTCTGAAAATTACCTTTGAATCCTCTGTACTTATTAATAAACAGTCATCCTCATAGAAAGAGAGAGGAAGTTTTTAAACTTTTAATATTTCTGTTTCTGTTATTCTGCTGTTGCATGTGAACTGGACCAGGAACAATTTTATGGATTCCCCAATAAGCAGAGAAAGGCTGCATAGTTCATTTGCCAACGGACTGTCCTAGTTATTTTTTGGAGCATCAAGTAAGTGTGACACAATCAGTGTCCCTAAAATGTGTAATAAGGAAAGTTTTCTTACCATATCACTTTCTAGTTCCATCATCTTCTGATGCAGAGCAGCTTCAGCTCCCTCAATCTGCTGGATCCACTGGAGAGAAGACAATGAGAGCTGTAACCTGCTGTGTTTTCTAGCACACAAGCAATGGCAAGTGGGATATCCACAGCACCTCGTTAGTCTGTTTTTAGGAGCCTATTGCTAGTGCTGGGCTCATCTTGAGGCTGTTTGTGATAGAGGCAGCCATCACGTCTGCACATAGTACTTGACAGGGAAGCAGCAAGAGGATTACCACTGCTGCCTCACTGGAAGACGGAGAAGCACATGCCCTTGGATGGACAAGGAACCCATTTCCCATGGATAAAGGCCCACAATGGGACTATAGCATCTCAAAAATAGCCTAGCTGGCTTTATGGCAGTTCTGTCTGCAGAGGAGGCATTGTTGAGCAGAGTCCTTGGAAGCTGTCACGTTGAAAAAACTGTGTGCTGCATTTGCGCCTTAGAAAGCAATTTTAACCAACTCCCACTTTCTTCTCAATTTTTGAAACAAGGAATGTAGACACATATTTTCAGTGAAATTTTGGCGTACAGATCCCTTTGGAAGCTTCAGAAATCTCAGGACTGTAAATACCAAACTTTATCTAATTATGGCTTAAATTTCTGATGGTTTCCCATTCAGATTTCAATTGCAAGTTTTGTTTCATATTATTTTCGTATTTGTAGTTTTTTCTACTGCACAGCTGGGGCCAGCTCGGTTTGATAATTTTTGATGCTTTAGCAAGGTGTTTGGGACTGTGCTCGCACAGTTTATTTTATTTGGGGAATCATTTCCATCACTGGAAAGTTTAACAATATTGATGACAACAACAGGGCAGAAAATGTGTTAGATGAGGCTTTACACAACACGTGAGACAAGCAAGCACACTATTTACCTTTTCTGCCAAGGACAATACTGTGGAAGCCTGAATTATGGCCACTTGTTCTTCATTCCTTAAATTCTGTAAAGAGAAAGAGAGGAAAGAGGAAAATTGGAAGCAGTTTCCTGCATGAATAAAGACAATCCAGCCTACAGACCAGGTCCACAGTTTTCAGAGGATCCCTGTGGTACTGAGTATTCCGTTTCCATCGAAACATTCGGAGTCTGCTAACGTATTAAGACCACTACTTTTGCCTTTCTACATGATATGGTTTAACTGTATCATTCATTCCATTACATCTTAAGAGAAATGTAAACTAAAACTAGATCCATTTGTTTGTCTTCATGCTAGTTTTACAAAGCTGAATTTCCATCAAAGTTTTTGTAAAAATAGTGCTGATTTACATCAGCACATGAATAGACAATAATGATCCTTTGTTTTTATTTCTTATAAACTTCTTTAAGACATATCTAATGGTGGCCAGAGACACAGGATCTCTTTTACGTGGGCAGTTATGCCCTCTTAGAAAGCCACAGGGAATGTGATAATTCTTGCCTATTTATGAAACTGTTTGAAGGAATCCTAGTCCTGATGAAGAGTGGTTTACTCAGACTGCCAAACTAATTCATGTGTTTTCCTGAGTGAATGGGGTGCAGTTGGGCCCAGTTCCACATGTCGGCGGTCTTTGGACATTCTTTCCAGTCTGCTAAACCATAAAAGATGTAAAAGATGTAAAAGATGCAGAATTTAACAAGTATCTTAGAAAACAGTCATAATTCTGCATATCACTTACTGCACTGTACAAAATACAGCTTGTAAAGAGAAAATATCTCCCATTTCAACTTACCCCATTATCACCTAGGATGTCTAACTGCTTTATGAGGTCTGGGATGCTGACATCCTGCAAAGAGAGAATAAGGTAAAGGCATGGCATGCACCTTTTATCATGGCTGCAATATCCATCTATCCTATGAACCACATGGAAGTCAGCCATTTTGTTTAATCCTATGGAAGTGCATCATACATCAATTTCAGTTGCCTTTGAACCAGATTTTTTTATTATGGTGAAAATTTTGAGTCTAATTGAACTGTATGTCACCACACTCTTATATTAGACTGAGCTGAAATGCCTGAAGTTTAGTGGAGTTATTACTAATGGGTTATATGGGCAGCACCCACCACTCCTGTATGGAGAAGGACTGCTTTACAAAACTGACCTACCTTAACCCCTTCCTTCATGCAGTAGATCTGTAGAGCACTCACACCATCTGAGAATGGGTGAATCTGGAGATTAAACGGTGGGGACCGTCTCTCTCTTTCCTGCAAATAAATTGAAAAGATGCTAGAGAATGTATTAGAATGAAGGAGATGCACACAGAAAACGCCATAGCTGCTGTTTATATCATGCTTGGCTTGCATGCTTCATTTTACAAGCCAAGGAAAGAAACATCTAGACCTAGTCTGAAAAGGTGAGCCAAGTGGGACAGGATCCTAAACCCAAGGTAACTGTTTAACAGGTGATTATTTGATAAATTATGTCAATTTGCAAATTGGCTGTGGACAGGCTGCCACCTAGCTAAGATTCAAGTGATTTGCTTTATGAAGTGTTGAACAACTATACATTGTTATAAATACTCCCTTTAGAAATAGGTGTTTGACTATAGACTATTGGGAGATTCAGATTACATTTTCCTCATCCTGGTATGTTGTACATTCTAACATCTGTGGAAAACAATGTGTTCAAAAAACCTGATCAACTTAGCTATTTATACACCTTTATTGCTTAAAATTTACAAATATTTGTCCAGTTTTAAAGGACCAGAGACAAAAATAAAAATTTAAGGATGCTATGCTATTTCTCATTTCTTTCAGGTATGCAGGTAAGCACAGAAGTGAAGATAAAACTTCATTTTCACACACATTTTTGGTTTATGAAAGTGTAATTCACTTGAACAGATCAGCTCCCTCCCATATGGAAACACAGCTGTCAGGTAAAACTGTGGGACAGTTCTATAAATAAGCAGCAAGTCTGACATAGCATTAATTTACGAGACCCAAGAAAGGCTCTGTGTGGCAAGTGTATTTGGCCTTGGACAGCAACTGAAAAGAACAACTGAAAAATAAAGCAGCTTATACTGGAGAAGAGAGCAGGTGAAGTTTTGGTTGGCTAGTGCTCCAAAGAAGAGTCTGTAACTAGAGGCAATCTGGGAAGAGGGAGCTTGAGGTCCTGCAGAGGCTTCTGGAGCTCCTCCATCAATGTCCAGTGTCACCTGAGAGACTGTTTGTACCCACTGCAGGTCACGGGAGAACTGCTCACAAAAGGAACAGTACTTGCCCATGGGCAGACAGGTTTCTCCAAGTATTAGAAAAATCATGCCCACAGGCATGGCAACTAAGAGGCACGCTCATGTTAATCAGCTAAGCTTACCTGTGCACACTGGGCACCTGGCTCAGGGTGAAGTGAACCAGCTGGGTATGGAGCTTACTATTTCCAGGATATTAGAGCTGACATACTTCAGCTCACAATTAAAAATGCTGGGCCTGATTTGTTACTCTGTTTTATTGCTACGACACTTGTGTAAACCCTTGATTAAAGCTGGTGTCCAGTGCAAGTGCACTCATTTAATTTTCTACTGTAAGAAGTGCATCCATCACCTCCAGCTCAAGGTTGCGGAACTCCAGCAGCTCGTTCTGGTCTCGCGCATCCTGCAGCTCCTGTTGCAGACGGTTGTTTTCTGCTTCCATTTTCTCTATCTAACAGAAATATGTTAAATCATGATCTGTGTGACTGTTACAAGAACCATGAAGTATTTGGTGAGTCGTAGTTGAAGTAGCATAGGCTGTGCAAAATCTAAACCCTAAAGATGTCTCACGGGATGCAGGTAACCCTTCACAGTGAACATGAAAACCTTTTGAACATACCTTGTCTAAAAGCTCTTGATTCCTCTTAATGAAAAGCTGCTTGTCTTCCACCCAGTGTGAGTCCTGTTGGATGAAGCAGTAGTATTACAGAATAATCAAATTCCAGGAGGCCAGGCACATTTATTGAAAATTGGAGCAACAATATTCAGGCTTTAAAATCCTACAGGAACAAGCTGTCTTTTACAGAACAACAACATTTTCAGTTTACCAAGCTGTAGCAAGGCTTCTGAACTTGCTGGATCTGCCTGTTTACTGACTGGCAACATTACATCTCATGGAAGTTTACACTGAAATTGTGCTAAGTATTTTGTAAGCAGAGGAGGTAAGATACAAAATAGGAAAAAAACCACACAAGAATTACTTACTTGCCCTTTCTGAGCCAAAGTTTTCTCCAGATCTTCTATTTTGGCTTTATACCTCTGGACTTCAGCTTGAAGTTGCTCCTGAGCCTGTTGAAGTCAGGCACCGCATTAAAGAGTAACAAAACCAGCAATGTGACTGGTATTAAAAGGAAACCAAGACCAGCAGAGCCTGGGTTCATGTTGTCAGTTCCACTGAGTGAGCAACCATTAGAAAGGTTCTGACTCAGTGATATTTTGTGCCACCCCTTAGACTGGCACACAATGACACAAGGGAACAAGAGCGGTGGGTCAGCCCCAACTCCCCACCCAAGCCTGTTCCACCATAGATTACATCAGAGCAGCAAAACACAAGCTCAGGTATTGGGGGTGCTCTGCTCAAAGACCTTGATAAGGGCCAATCCCTAAATTACAAAAAAAGTGCTTAGTAGATTGGAGTAGCAAAAGGTAGTGGGAAGAGGCAATTTTAACTGCTGGGGGGTCTTCAAGAGCTGACTAAACAAAGTACTAAACAAACTGATACGATCTCACAGCTGACTGCTGTGAGCAGGAATTTGGGCTGGAGACTGCCTGAGGTGCCTTCCAGCCTGAATGATTCTATAATTTTATTAGAGGGACATTTTTAGCCTTGGAAGGTTTACTGTAGCCTGCATCACATTAAAATTTGAATGTAATTTGCATTTCTCTGTTAGAAACATTCAGATGTTCCTAAAGTTGGTGCAATGTGTGCCTTTGTGAAAACCCACAGGCCTTCATTTGCCTTTAAAACCCAACCCCATCACACCTAGGCAAATGATGAGAAAACCCTTGTGATTCTGTGTCAGGCTGCAGAGTTGTCTGCTTTGGCATGCCTGCCTGACTGCAGAGTTTTCAGGTTCAGGTGGAGGACAGCTTCTTGTAAACAGAGTGATTGTGCCCATTCTTAATTGTCACTCTCTTTAAAAATGTACTCAGCAAACAAGCAAACAGACATTTCTCAGTGTTATGGATGCTGTACGTAGCTCCATTCCATTGTATGTCCCTTTGAGGGGTTTCTTGTCCTGACAGCAATGAAATACTGTTACTCTCAAAACAAATACTGACCCTGGCTTCTCTTTCAGCATCTATGACCCCTCCTGTCTGTTCCTGAAGCAGTGCATACGCTCTCTGCAGGGCCTGGTACTCCTTTGTCAGCTGTCGAAACCGCAGCTCTGACTCTTCTGCTGCTAAACCCTGAAGAATAAGAAGGGACACGTCTAAGCCACGGAGAGCAAAGCACTGTCAAAGCAAAGAATGCAAATGTGATTTGTTAAGCACAGTAGTTGGTTTACAGGTCTTGATTCAAATAGCTTTTTGGATCACAGTGTGCTTGCTGTGATCTGAAATTTAAAAAAAATGGGGAAATTATACAGCATTTATATCATAGAATCAGCTGAGTTGGAAGGGACCTACAAGGATCATTGAGTCCAACTCCTGGCCATGCAAAGTACGATCCCCAAGAGAGTATTGTCCAAACACTTTTTGAACTCTGTCAGGCTTGGTGCTGTGACCACTTCCCTGGGGAGACCATTCCAGTGCCCAACCACCCTTTGGGTGAAGAACCTTTTTGTACTATCCAACCTAAACCTCCCCTGACACAACTTCAGGCCATTCCCTCAGGCCCTGTCACTGGTCACCACAGAGAAGAGATCAGTGTCTGTCCCTCCTCCTCCTCTCATGAGGAACTTGTAGACTACAATAAGGTCTCCCCTCAGTCTCTTCTCCAGGCTGAATAGACCAAGTGCCCTCAGTTGCTCCTCATACAGCTTCCCCTCAAAGCCCTTCANTTCACCATCTTTGTTGCCCTCCTTTGAACACTCTCTAACAATTTAATATTTTTCTTATATTGTGGCACCCAAAACTGCACACAATATTCAAGGTGAGGCCACTGCAGAGCAGAGCAGAGCAGAGCAGAGCAGAGCAGAGCAGAGCAGAGCAGGACAATCACCTCCCTTGACTGGCTGGCAAGGCTGGGCCTGATGCCCCCAGGACATGGGTGGCCCCCCTGGCTGCCAGGCCACTGCTGACTCATATTCAATTTTCTGTCAAACGCCAGGTGCCTTTCCAGGTGCTGCTTTCCAGCATTTCATTCCCCAGTCTGTAGATCCAGGCTACCCCATCCCAGGTGCAGAATCTGGCACTTTTGCCTTGTTGAGCTTCCTCTGGTTGGTGATGGCCCAGCCCTCTAAGTCGAGGTCTCTCTGCAGGGCCTCCCTGCCTCTGGGAGTCAACAGCTCCTCCCTGTTTTTTATCATCTGAGAACTTGCTCAGTATCCCTCCAGTCCTGTGTCCAAGTAATTTATGATGAAACTGAAGAGCACAGGGACCTAAGATGGAGCCCTGCAAAACCCCACTAGTGACAAGTCACCAGTATGATGTCATCCCATTCACTATAACCCTTTGATATGTCTTCAAGCTAAAAGAAATGTGATAGGTTTGTTTCCTTGAAAGGGGAGAGGAAAAAAAATCACCTCAAATTGCATGGTAGTCATAGCTATAGACTCTATGGACTAGATTGTGGAAGAAACTCTCAGCATTTCAATATATGAGTAACCAAAATTAAGGTCAAACTTAAGAAGTATTTATCACTCAGTATGGACTATAAAAACCTAAGTGTTCTTGAGAGCCTGACCACTTGTTTTGAAAGTCAACGTCTCTTGAAAACCTGTAACTTGTCTGTGGAAAGAGTCAGATCTTACCTCATCCAGATCATCATCTGGGGTTGCTGGTGTCCTGTCTGTTCTATATGAGGCCACAGAGGATGATTCAGAGTCCATAGAATCATCATCATACCCAAAAACTGTATCCACGACATGTCTCTATAGAAGGAAAAACATGATTTCTGAACCATCATGTAAACTTGTAGCACGCATTTTGGAGAGGGGCAGAGGGGGGAGTTGCTAGTTACTTAAAAGACAAGGTGTGAAAAATGCACAGTGGGCTACCCCTGCAATCACCATCTTCAAACAAACTCAATGGAAACCCATTGAAGATCAGGTCTTGTGCTGGTGGAGAATAAGTTTGCTGAATAATTTTTCTGAGGGTCTGTCTCAGCCTAATTGGAAAACATAATGTGAGCAGCAACATGCCAGAGGAAAAGTCTCTGCCTTTGCAGGAAGGCAGGAGAATTGTTTGTCAACCACAAAGCTCTTGAGAAAACATCTATCAACATGCAGATTAGTGTGCAAAGGTAACACCATAAGGAGCTGCAAATACAAGTAGAATAGGAAGCCCTCCTTCTCTCACAGACACTGCCAATACCTTTAATGTCTAGGTGCTTCTCTCGCTGATACTGCTGTTGGACCATGTGAGTGAAAGCTATGCTAATACAAAACTAACGTGAAGGAACAAAATCTTTCCAGGACTACAATAACTGGCACGTTATAAACAATTGCTCATGCTCCACAGTTTGGTTGTATGCCTGACACTTCGCTATCACCAATCTCTGTAAATCAAATTAAAACTGTGAGCCGTGTCCTGTGAAGATACAGATGCTTGACCCGGCAGGCTTGGTTTCAGGGTACAGATTTGAGCATTTAAATACTTGGCTTATGAATAATTCTGAAGACAAACTGATCAATAAGCAATTAAGACGCACTTCTTCTTTGCAACATTTTTCACTTTGCTGACTGGTTAAAACCTTCTAAACCTGGAGTTTGAATCACACAAAAACATGCACCAAAGATGTCAATTAGCTTTTGCATATATTGTAATTTTTGCTCACTGTGTTGTCAAGTGAGGACAATTACCATATTCTCCAATGTTATAATCTCTGGTTTAGAAATAAAATTTACTGATGAAAATACTCTTTGGTCCTTGTTGTGTCTGCTGTATACTGCTTCACAAACCATACAGAAACAATGTGATGACACAGCAAGGATTTCTTGGTCTGAAATTCCCAGTGTGCAGACAGTGCTGCGTTACTGTCAGAGAACATGGCTGATGCACTAAGGGGTATCCTTGGAGGACTGAGAGCAACCAAGCAACCAGTATTTCCACTTTTTGGAGGTGGGACATGAATGTTGCAAAGTCATGCTTCACATCTAGCTGATAAAGGAGCTATGTGAACCACTCCGGACTACTCAGCTCTAAAATTGTTGTAAATTATACCAGTTTTGGGCTTTACCCAATTCAGGGTGATACAAAGGTTAGTCAAAGGCATGTGGAACTGAGCAGGAGAGAATGACACAGTATCTCAGGCAGAAATTTCCACTTGAAGAGTAGAGATGCACAAGGATTTGGCTTTAGCCCATATGTGCTGTAAAAAATAGATCACAGAAAAAAGATGGGAAGGTCTCTGGAAATGTAAATACCTCTCAGCATAACAGACCCTGAGACCAATACTTATAGAAACCAAATGGAAGGACAAATATTACTATTGGAGGGGGGATGGTAGGGAGGACAACAGATGGGATGGGAAGCCCCATTTTGCTGAAAATAAAATAGCTACACACCCTTAACTGAATTTCAAAGTGGATTTAAAAAGCTCTCCCAAAGTAACTAAGGAATTAATAAACCTGATCACTAAAGCAGATTGTTATAATCCAAAAAGCTCTCTTTAATCAGATTGCTAAAGTGTGTTTTCCTACAGAGCCTACTTCAACTTTGTAAATGAGAAACAATTTTTCATCTTACCTTAATTGGTTTTGAGCTCCTTTTATGCTTTCTCCGACGAATGAGTTTCTCCCTGTCCTGGAAAATAAGATTAAAAAGTTACTCTCTCTTCTCTTCTTTGCAGCTATTAGAAGGCCAATATACAGAGGAAATAAATAATAGAAATTCCAGTGACTCTCTCCATATGTTCAAACAGGAATCTAATTCCAGGTAGAAGGGAGGATTCATATCCAAATCTGTATGTGTGTCAGCTGAAAACCACCTGAAAAAAGCCCTTGTGCATTTGCCTTGAGCAGCTGTCAAACAACAGGAGCTGATGGATTGCCCTCTAAAATCACTGGGAGACCTGGTGCATGGGTTTGGGCATTGTACAAGGGGCTGTCTGCCTTCCCTGATGAGGAGATGCTGTATCTGTCTCAAAGTCACTAAATGATGGGAGTGTTGATCTCACCACTCCTAGCAACGATGTCTCAGAAGAGACAACAGCCTATTCTGGAATCTTTTTCTTTCTCCTCAGTATCATAATGGAAAGTCAGCTGACAAAGGAATTGTCAGCATTAAATGACAGAAGAACTGGAAACCCACTGTCTAGCTGTACATGCTTTTCTAGCACATGGTACGACACTGTGGGCCAGCCTCTGGTTAAGGAAACTTTTTAAGCATGAGTTAGTTGTAATGGTAAAACACCTCGGCAGAGCCCTGCCTTGTGAACATGTAGGTACCTTACCAAGCTCCACAGCTCTTAGTTTGCATTCCTTTCTGGAACCCAATTCACAGTGTTATGCTTTGAGTTGTAGGAGCTGATGCTCCGCTACAAATTCAGTAAACTGCACACATGCACACCTACAGCTAAACATCTGCAGATGTGAACAGAGGGTAAGGTATTAATGCTCAGACCTCTAGTTATAAGAAGAAATACTATCAGTGGTAAACTGTACACAGCAATCATTCCGAATTTTCTAGTGCTCTGGACATACCCTTGTTAACTCATCAATTATGTTCTGCTGTTCTATGACCTGAAGCTTTAAAAATTCAGTTTCTTGTTCCTCATTAGCCTGATCCAGGTCATTGAGAGATCTCAATTTCTTTAGAGGAGGATGTGATGTTATTTTTTCTCTCTGTGGTAAGAAGAAAAGATAAAAGAAATAAAATAAGATTCAGCAACTAAAAGACCACCTTTCAGTTACAAACTAAACATTACCTTTCATTTAAGCTATATAGACCTTTAAATATGCTTCAGCTACACTGTTTTTTAATTAATGCCCATCAGCGCTTCTTAAAAATAAAGTAGCACAGCAAGGCTGAGTTCTTCAACCAGAACAACAAAGCTTTATCTATTTAGTTACCATGTGGCAATACAGCCTCTGCAGCCCTTAAAGGTCACATACCATAGCTCTTCCTTGGCCATGCATCAAGATGCCCTCACATGTGGCAAACAGAGCTGAACCTGTCCAGTGGGTAGGCAAATAGTATCTACTCTCATGACCCCATGTCCTTACTGATATTCAATGTAGGACCATACACAGTGAGGCAATGGACATGCTTTACTCATGTGAAAGACATTCATCCAGTCGGACAAAGAGGAAAGGCAAAAACTGTGGTAACACATATATTTTAACCACAGGTCAATATCCTGCCTGCTGCTCAGCATATGTGGGAAAAGAGATGGCTAAAACCTGTGAGAATTACCCTAGCTACCCACAGCTTGTTAACTTTCATGATTTTGGCATTGATTCTGTGAAGAGCAGATGTCAGGGAGCTAACTTAGCACAGATATGCTGTCCACAGATACGCACCAGTGGTGCTGCCCACTGATGCCTAATGCATGCAGATTCCCAAGTCCTTTCTATTTGCTGTGGGAGACCCCAATGGACTGTGATCTGCACTACCACTATCAGCTGTGGAAGAATAATTCTGACCCATGACACCTGCAATAAGTTTATCTGTCTTCTAGGCACGGGTGAATTGCAGAGTCTTAAAGTGGATTAACCGTGTAACACTAAAGTCTTTTTTTCTGTGAGACATGAAAGTGAATCTGATCATCTCTGCCCAATCACCAGGAAAGCTGCTCCCATTGCAGGGCATTTTGCCTGCTCAGGACAGTGGCTACTACAAGTCAGGGCAAGGTCCATTAATACCCTTAGCAGGGAAAGTTGTCTCAGTCTGCCAGCTTACATCTGGCAACCCAGAACATCCACCTCCTTTTTCATTAATGCCAAAGCAACATCGGTGCATGTGTAGGAATATAGGGCCTGGAAGCAGATTGATAAGGCAATCCCATCTGAAGGATATGCAGACATAACTGTTTTGACCCCACTTCATACAGCCCTGACATGGGAAATGTATAGCCTAACCAAATTTAAACACCACCATTCCCCCTTTCCCACATCCACCTACCATGGGTATGCTTTATGGAAAGATTCTATGTGCTTAGTGCCATACCAGAAGTTTACTTTGTCCTCATCAGCTCTAAAACGAATGTGTGCATGATGGAAGAATATCATGCTGGCTGAAAACATCACTGTTAACAGCTTCCTTTTTGAGTTCCAGATGAAAAATAGCACAGTAGGACATGCCTCAATGATATAACTACTTTTCTCTCCTTTTTTTTGAAACAATTGAAAGTCAATAGTCTAACTTTGAGAATAGAATTAAAGACTGTGATTATGCATTCATGTAAATATATTGCCCATGTATGCATAATACACAATGCTATGGCATGTAAATCTATAATAATACAGACCTAACCATGGCTGTATCTTAGCAATAATATTACACATAATACACAACACACATTCTCTATTTATATACATCATGCACTATGCAGATGTGGCCACCAACACATAGATCATCCAGTAATCCTCATTTTGCTCTTCAGTACCAACCATCTCTATATTTTCTTTAGTGACTGCTTTGAGTTTATCTTCCATGCGCTGCAAAGACTGCATAAGTTCATCATTTCTCTTTGTGAGGCACTTGTTCTTTTCCAGAAGAGGTTTACATTGTTTCTCAGCTTCTCGGACACGCTTCAACTGGATTGATAATAGCAATTAATAATTGTCATGAGAGACACATGAATATACTTGTAATTTGCAATCTTGACATCTATTTTGCAATTATGACACAAAGAACATTCACGCCGGCTAAACTGATATGAAAGGAGTGCATTAAGATTTCTAGCTCAGGAATAAAATAAATCATCAAGAATTGAACTTACCCTCATCCTTAAGCAGAGAAGTAGGAATATAAACAGGTTAAATAGCCAGGGTCCTGATTCAACACACAGATATCACCACAGAGTAGAAAATCAGATAAAGGGATCAATTCACTGGTGTCAATTCTTCCTAGACTCAGTACTTAACTGTTTTCAACCTGGTCAAATACTGGACTACAGACCTTATAGACATTACTTCATTGACAAGGTAAGTCTCACCATACACTGTTGTGTGCTCAAAAGGAGGGAACAGAAGCATTCACACAGAATCTTATAAGCCTTGCTGCCTTGACCTCCACTGTGATTTTGTACTCATGTAACATCAATGAAATTATTGTTTAATTCTAGGATAAAAAGTCCTCCTCAGCCTCCTGAGTGATGGGCCTGATGGATGGACAAGGCATATTCATCACCAGCTTTATCTTTGGATCCTCCCCCTCTTTGCCTTTCCCCATGGCTCTCAACCTCCTTTGTCTGCCAGTGCAAAAGCTCACATACCAGTTCATTTCGTTCGTCAACAAGCAACGTGTTCCGGTCTTCCAGCTTCCGTATCATGGCATTCAGCTCTGCTATCCTCTTCTGGTTTCTGCGCAAGTCCTGTACATGGGCAACAATGTCACACAGTTACTGGTTCTCTTCAAAATACATGCTTGGGAAAAGAATCCTTAAAAAAAACACAACAGTCAACCTAAGCTGTCATCAGCAACAAATTATCTTTAGGGACTTTTACAGTACTGAATATGTTGGCAAATATATATATATATTATTTTTTTTAGGAGGAAGTATCTGGTTTGGGCGATACTTTAATTGAAAATTTAAGCCGTTTAAAAAAATTAAGAGAAAACAACCACACAGATGATAATTTTTAATGAAAGAGACGAAAAAGCTGACAGATTCTATTTTTTATTGCCTTTCACTATAGATTGCTTCTATTTGCTGAGCCACTGCATCAGGTGAAAAAGTCAGGACAACCCTTTCAGTATCAATTACATTTACTTTCTTATTCCTCATTTGTATATATGTAAGTATGCTTTTATATATACACTGGTTGTGTAAACATCTTCAGTTTAGTCACACAATGGGTGACTTGCATGCTTTGTGAATGACACCCAAGGGCTGTCTGTGGGAAGACAGACAAAGAGGAGGATCTCCTAAGAGTCTCACAGATTCTCCACCTCCAGCCTTCTCCCTGCCCCTCCATGCTCACCCTCCTAATTCTATCTGGTTTTGAGAACGCATGTTATCCAGGTAGTTACGTTCATCAATGATTCTTTCAAAGGGGCACTGATTATTTAAGATGTGTTATATTTGTGAATAGAACAACTGATGAAAACCAACAGTACAAAGCTTTGTCCAACTAGCATGCCCTCTGAACACTCTACAGACATTAACTTGTCTGTAGTGAATGAGTGGGAATGTCTTGCCAGGGCCTGAGAAGGTATGTCAGAAAGAAACACACATCCACGCTTCTGTTTTGCAGGGACCAGTAAAACCTGCATACAGGGCTGCTGCAGTGCTCTGAACCATCTCCGGCCCTTCCAGGGATCTCTCTCTTGGGACTGCTCATGTTACACTCTGCCTCCTTCACCAAAAACAGCTGTTCATCCAGAGCTTCCTTTTGCAGCTGTAGCTTCTGCACATAGCCTGTCTGTGTTTCCAGTTCTTTCTCCAATGAAAATATGATCCTGTCTTTAGCCTTGATCTCGTCCATCTGAATGAAAGAAACACCAGAACAATATTACTGTGTGAAGGCAACAGCATTTCTCCAATTTATATTGTATGATTTACTTAAGAACAATGATCACCCCTCAAATCTGCTCCACCATACTGCACCAGGCCTGTAGAACAACACAGTCTAAGCCATACCCATTATTTCGCACAGGAGCACATTCACTGAGCATTTTAGGAACACAAGAATACACCTCCAGGATGCAGACTGTGAATTGGGGGTGTTGTATCATTCTTGACAGTTTAAATTACCATTTCTTTTACTTGAATTCCAATTTTCAAGCTAAACTTTCTCCCATTACAAGCAGGTTCAGCTCTCCACATGACAGTGTGTCCTGGTTCTGCCCAGGACATGGTTAATTTTTGCAGTAGCCGGGAGGAACATGTACCCAGAGGTTTTTCTATACCATCTCATGTAATTTTCTGGGGATGGGGGAATGGCTCCCTTCTGGATGAGGGTAGCATGGCTGCAGTTAGGTCACAGGCTGCGTGGTGAGCATTTTGCATGTAAGTCACTCTCCTCTCTCTTGTACATTTTTGTTATTAATATTGCAGCTGTTAATGTTTGTTTTCTTATTTCACTGCTGTGTCTAGTAAATTGGTCTTACTTCAATTCATGATCTCATCTTTACCTTTTGTGCCTCCAGTTCTCCTCTCCAGTGCACTGCAGGGGATGGGGAGGGGGAGTAAGCAAGCATCAGTATGGTTTGGAAAGTCTAAGTGGGAGCACAGACTGGGGAGTACTGTTCCTAAACCACGACACGGGGAAACAGTGCAACCTGCACCTTTGCTGGTGTGGGCCTCTTTTTGTTCATTTTCCACAGTAATTACTGAAGGCTACACCAAGGCTAACCCAAAATATATCTCCTCTCCTGCCATGGTTTATTATGTTTAGGACAACGTAACACAGGCCGGAGAAACCAAAAAACTGCAAGTGCAGATGCAAATGCTTTATCTAACCCTTTGCACCTTGCATGTATTAGCAAATCAGGGAGCCAAATCCTTATGGATTAGGCCAATCACTCTCCTAATTTAAGCTGTTAACTGCCATCACAGTGCTATAGCTGACTCACTATGATCTATTTATTCCTGACAAATGACAGTGAGAAATTTGTAATACTTTTTCAAAGTGAGTTGCATTGCAGAGTTCTGTTATGCAGAAAAAGCTAAGAAACACAAAAGGCAAACTCAGTGTGGCCTAAGAGAACACACGAACTATTTTGATTACTGACCAGGCGTCGAATATCCCTTTCACTCTCCCATTTGATCTTGGAAATGGCTTCCTGGTGGGACTGATGCTCACTCCGAAGATCACCCGCCTTGATCTTATCGGCCTGGATCATATTGTTAAGGGCCTCATCTACCTGCTTTTTGGCAGACTTCAGTTCAGTAATTTCCTGCAGAAGCTTAAGGCGCTCAGAATCAAACTGTTTTCTGGCTTCTTCACGAGCCTCAATAGTCAGCGCTGTCCGTACTTTATCACTGCTCCCATCCCGCAGCGCGCACAGCGCTGACTTGAGGCGCTGGATTTCACTGTCTCGGACTTTCACCATTCTCGTCATCTCCTGCTCATGCTGTTTGATGAGGTTCTCCCTCACAGCCTGCAGCTCCTTCATTTTCTCCTCATGCAGCTTGGCTTTTAGCTCTGTGATCTGCACGGTCTGCTTGCGTTGCTCCACTTCGCGGATACGCTTTGTTTCTTGAGTCTTCTCTCTTTCGAGTTTAGCAACCTACGTTAAGATCAATGGAAGTCATCTGATACCAATGTAACATTATCAAAACAAGCCAACCCAGACACATCCATGTCAAATTGAGAAAGATCCTGATGAACCCCAGACAATCCTCCACATTCCTAAAACAAAATATAGGGCAGCTCCTGAGGCATTTATGTAGATTACATTGTCTTTACTCAAACAAAAAACTCTGTCTTCTCCAGGTGTCCTGCCTCACACAATGATGCTACACGTACTTTTAATATTTCCTTAGGAAATAAGACTCCATGTATATGTGTGCATTTGTCTAAAAGCTTTTTAACCTAGCAGTCAAATTCACCAGAAAATTGGAGGGCTCAGAAATAGCAACATTCCTACAACTTTCACATACTGCTCCATTTGAGGGCCAGAGGTTTCTCCAACTTGCAGCTCAGTAAAACCGAGTCTTTTCCACGGAAACCACAGGACATCCACAGTAAACGTGATAAGTTGGGAAAGAATCAGACCACTGTTTTAGGAAAGAGTTGTGTGGCCTCTGTTGAATTCTTGATACCACTTTTCCCGCGTGTTTGTCTTCTTCAGCAGACACTTTTATTTAAAACCAAACTCTCACTCACCTTAGATTTCTCCTGATGCAGCTCAATTTGAATGTCTGTTAGTTTAGTCCTGAGTTCCTCATTGGCAGCCTGTAGGGCAACAATCAGTGCCTCAGGCTTTTCGCCCTTGCTCCGTCCTTTTTTTGACATGGTTTCTTATCAGCAAGAGTCCACGCGTTTATTTTAAATATGGACTGCCATCTTTTTCTGCTCCTTTCAGTGCCAGTTAGTTCAGCAACTACTGCATGACATTCCTTAAGGTCCTGGACTCAGCTGCTTTGGAAGCCCTGTGGGAAATAAGACATACTGTTATTTGTTAGTGGACACTGCAGCTGGACAGCTCACATGCTTACAGAACACAACAGAGAGCTCCCATCTCCAAACACTGCAATCTTTGTCTGAAAACCTACAAGGGAGATCCCACCACAATCATGCTTCTGAACACCAGCCTGGCACACTTGTGGCAATTCCATGTTTGCCCTTTTTCTGTTCTCAGAAAGGGGCACCATGCATTGAAGACAAGAGTTCATCTACCATAAAGATTAGTGCTGTTGGGAGTACATGACTAGAAGGGACAGACTATTTAATCCAATCCTTGCAGTCTGAGGTAACCACAAAGCAGACACTTCAGTCTCAAGGATCTACCAACAATATCATTCTCATTCCTTTCCCAACCCCTGATCCTATGCCAAACTCAAAGACTCTCCACAACACTCCCCCCATCTGTCAAAAGAGGAAAGGGCAAGTGAAGTCCTCATCAGCATTCCAGGTGTCTGTAGAAGCAGAAAACTAATAACATGCAAGGGCCTGTTCAGACCAGAAATTGTCCCCATGGAGTGAGAAATGAGCATCTATGCCTTTTGGAGGATTAAGATCCTAATTTACAAATGAAGCAAGAAATTACAATTTCACACCGTAATCCAGCAATTGGGGTTTTAACATCTGGTTATTAACAGTATAAAATAAAATTCTGAACATTAGACAAACATCATCATTATCCCTGTATTCATTTTAATTTGATAGCATTATTATTCCCATTTGTAGCTGCTAGCTGAGAGAATGTTTGGAGAACTGGTATATCACTTTGGAGATGGGCAAAGCACTGAAACATTAAGACTGCAAAGAAGGGGACAAAGCAAGTGTAGTGGTAGTGGTAAAACATTCCAGCAACAATGATCAGTGCTCCAATGCTAGATTCCAGGCAAGCTTTCCTGCATTATTGTCAGGTTGCACACTAATTTTTATATTTTATTTGCTTTAGGTACAAAACATAATTAGAATCATAATCTCCTCTGTTAAAATAGAAGTAAAGACACCTCTAAATATGAAAGTTTGTTTAACTCAATAAAAACTTGCATGCATCAGTAGAAGGAAGGACAAGAAAAGAACTTAATTTCCGTGTGTTTCAAGGGGGAATTTTGAGGCTGTTTCAGTAAGCCCAACCAACCAGTCATCTGAAGGCATTTCCTGTGGCACTTCACTCACCCCTGTTCTTCTCTAGACTGCTACAATGATGGCATGAGGACATTTTGACAGCAGCTTAGGCTGATAGAGGAAGATCACTTGCAAGCTGTAGGCTACTTTCCCTGTCGTGTTCTAGCTGTGGAGTGCTGTTTGTACAACGGAGAGCACCCACAAACCGTGTTTAGCCAGAAAATCATATGGGATATGATCACATCAGTATCACAAAGCAAAGCAGGCAAAGTACAGTAACAAATCTCCTGTTATGTATGGTGATACAGTCAGTATGGAAACAGATGACCTAGGGATTCTGACCTGCGTTTCAGAACAAAAGGTTCAGCAATAACATTTCCATTTGAAGTCAGAGGAGCAATATCACACACTAAAAAGTTCTCAGAATTAAGGCTGTCCCAGTTAGTTATTACATCCCATAGAGGTAAGAGCAAAAATTTTAGATGTAGTTTCTGCCCCAACGATCTTACAACTTTTTCAAATACCCAATTCAATTACTGTGAACCAAGTACTTTCCAAAACACAGAAAAACCCGTACCTTTTCTAACACCAGATGCTGCTGTCCATTTTGACTGCACAGCATGCTTCTGTGCAACAGCCATCACAGTCCCTTATCTTAATGCATCTCCCAGCAGGCCTCATTACAGAAGAATATGCATATAGCTGTACATTTATAGCAAGTAGAAAAACTGCTAATTATGCAACAGCTGCCCAATATGAGAACCACCAAATGCAAGAGGCATCTCAAATAGCAAAACTCATAGAGGCACTTGTGTGAAATAACTTTACAGAATCACTGCAAAACTGGTTCCAGCCCCATGATAAGAAGTTCCAAAGGAACAGATACCCAGTTGCCTACCCAAGTACAGCTAAAAAAAAAAAATCATACTTGAAATATGAAAAAATGCCTGCAGTTCAAAACCACTTTACCAGTCTGTACAGTGCTAAAGTAAAAGGGAACTTAGCCATTGAATGGAACAGGAGCAGAAACAAGAGACCAATATGTCTCCCATGGTAACTAAATCCATAACACGTACTTAGAGATGAGCCTGGGGACTTAGAAAAGAGAAGGAAACAGAATTCTATTAACTCCTAGAATCTTAAGCAGCCATACTGCCTTTCATCTTGATGAATGAATAAATTAATGCAATCCCGTTTCTTCTTGCTGTTTGAACAATGCCACATACGTAGCAGAATGCTGCAGTGATGGGTGGGTAAGGATGGGCTGAGAATTCATAGCTCTGATCTGACTAAGAACACTTCAACAGTGTTAAGCAGTATCCAGACTATTCATAATAACACATCTTAATTTTCTTTCCCAAGAGAGATCCAGAGAAGCACCATTTAGCCCAATTAAATTTTAAATATGAAATCATGTTTAAAGTAAAGCATAAATGAACAGCCCTTTGTTGCATAGGTGCTATCTGCTCTAAGTATTTGCCGAAGATGGGCACAAGTACCCAGCCCTCATCTCTGCTGAGTAACCTCTCTGGTTTGGATGCTTGGGCTCTTTTCAGTGTCACTCCAGCTCTCTTTACCACAGCCTTGGATGCTAAAAGACATATATTGTAATCATAGGTGTGTGGCATACTAGACTGGGATTCACATGAAAATAACTTGGAATACAGTAGACAAGACTGTGCAGGGCAAGCTGGAGAGAAGAATAGAAAACACTCACTGACAGGTGTTGCATGATGAATATAATTGCACTACAGTTCAAAGTGGTGATTTATCAGACCCAGGCACAGGACTCTAGAACACCTTGGGTTATTGTGAAAATCAAGAATAGACTCAGCAGTCTTTCTTTTTCCAAACAGGAAAAAGGTATCTGAGCTATGAGATTTATGGAGTGCCTTTCGATTCAAAGCAAAGGAAGGGAAACAAATGCTGCCCACACTAAGTGAAGTGTAGCTTGGCTGAATAGTTGGTGTAAGCTGCGACACTGTGGCTGAACTTTGTATTTGAGAAATGTTTGTTTGTGGAATGAAAGTCTACCAAGCAGAAAGAAATGACAACCCATCATGATTATAATGTACATTTTAAAACTATTTGTTCTAAATAAAAGCATGTACCTATAAAATATAAAGTGAAGTATTCCAGATAATTGTATCACCCCAGGTTTCTGTTTTACTAGGCACACCAAGCTACTTTAGACACATTGTACTGATCTTTGAGTTAAACACATATGCATAACACTTTGCTTTATCAAGAAACAGCAGATCAAAATGTGGCAGAATAGAACAAATTCTGCTCAGGCCTTGTTTTCTGATCTCATTCCACATGATGAAATTTCAAATACTTAAAACATTTTCTGCCTTTCCAATGCAGGAGGTAAATTATGCCAACTATTTTACCACTTCTGTAATAAAATGAAGAGTTTGGAGACATTGTGATGTGTCAGCCGTATTGCCAACTATCATATTTGCTCTGAGTTAGGATAAAATAAACTGTATGCATGAGTGTGAGGAAGTGTTATTCACAGACTTTCAGCCCTCTACAGGGATGTGCCCCATGTAATTTTATCATATCCCACAATGCTAAGATGCAAGTGCAGTAATAAGCTGGGAAAGGCATATGGTTTCATATGGAAATAGGGCAGGGTTAGATTGGACATAAGGAAGAAATTCTTACTTGTGAGGGTGGTGAGGGCCTGGCAGAAGTTGCCTGGAGAAGCTGTGGTTGCCCCATCCCCAAGGCCAGGCTGGACAGGACTGGGAGCAACCTGGTCTAGTGGAAGGTGTCCCTGCCCATGGCAGGGGGTGGAACGGGATGGGCTTTAAACTCAAACCTTCTAAGATTCTATGACCAGAATACCGTGGCCTTTTCCTGGCTAGATATTAAATGATTCCATGAAGTTTTCTCATTTCCTAGAACACTCTTTGGTAGTGCTGCAGCTTTCACTAGTAGAAGCAGCAAGTTTGTAGACTTCTCATTCAGACAATCACTTGGCACTTCCCATATATACATATATATATATGTATAGGGGATTCGATGCTGTTTTCTTTAACACCACACAGGTTATTTCTGACAAATTTTAAGTGTCAGAGGACAATGTTTTACTAGGACTGGATCAGATGTTTCAGTTGCTAATACCTTGACTATTCCCTGCCATCCATACCTCCTTTTTTCCAGGTCCTTGAAAACAATTATTTTAATAATGAGCACATTAAAAAATATTATTTTCTTTTCTGCCTCTCTCACTTGCAAACGAGGTCACAGAAGATTTTTTTTTTTCAAATGTCATCTCCACCTCTAGCCTATGCACATCCCTAACAAGTTATTATGGCATAGCAAAGTTTGAAGTTCTTTTCAGTTACCAAAATCCTCACTACAAAAATATATCGCTATACTTCATGGAGGAAACTTTCATTATTAGCCACCTAGAAGACTTACTGAACATCTCATATGTACTGTTTGTAGTGGTGTGAAATAAATGGATAGCCTCCATTTGCCAGTATCCTCTTGTAAAAGGATACTCAAAGGAAAATAAATTGCCTTTTGGCAGGCTATGTCATCCAGGAGGTCTAAGCACATATATTATTTTTAAAAGCCTACCTTTACAGAAATAAAAAGTAAGTAGCTTCAGCACCCACTTATTGCACTTCCTTGGCATCTCTCAATGGTTAACGTATCTCAAACACAAGCATGACTTAAACAACCTGATGGCAAACACCCTTCTCCTACATGTGTCCATGGCAGGTAGAAATATATTCCTGACTAACAAGAAAGAACACCCAGCTACCATGAGGGCAACACAGGATTAGACATTTCTGTACCTTTGCACATGTCAAAAAATGGAGCAGTTCTTCAATGTATGGTAGCTCCTTTTAGATTGGACATATTGTTAATCACTTTTGGAAGCAACAGTTTAGATAATGGCAATGGCATAGACATAATAAACAAAAAGACAAACCATGCTAAGCTTAGATCAGGCTAGAATTAGGAACTGAAAACAATGGCCAAGAGACAAGCATGTATTAAAGCATTAAAAAGCCACACAGAAGTCCACTATCATAAGATTATTTACTGACATGCAGTAGAATAAATACAATATTTTGTCATACTGCAAAAAGTAAGGAGGAAGATCAGGCTTGTATTTTTGTTTCCAAATCTAATGCTATGCTTTATTATCAATATTATTTACTTTGTTGCCCCAAAGACCTTGGTGTCGTCAATAAAGAAAAGCCAATTATCTGCACAACACATCAAGGTTTTCACAGGGCCCTGTAAGTTCACAATATCACCCTACTAACCAGAGGGTTGCATCTATCCCTAAAATTGTGCTGGCCCTATTGAATCTGAAGGCATCATATTCTACACCAGATCATAATTAAGACTGTAAGACAAATCTGCTCTGTGTAACTTCTGAACCTCTTCCTTTCTCAGCATGAAAAAATTAGAAAGTGACACAGGATAGGGAGAGGGAACAAAAGAGGTTGAATCTAGGTAGATTTCAATACAGTCTCCAAATCTAGAGCTGGTTTAAAAAAAGTCGTAATTTGTGTAGTGTGAAAAATCTTGGAAGTTAGGAATTTCCCTGCCTAACCAAAAATAAATTGAAACCTTGATATTTTTCTTTCAGAAATAAAGTGTCTTATTAAAATGCCCTGCAATTGTGAAATCAACGCATCATTGCTGAGAATATTATTTTATTTACTGTCACACTTAAAAATGAAACAGCTGTGTCAAAACCAGGCAACTCCTTCAAACCATACACTAATGAAACACTGTTGAAAATGGTAGCAAAAGTGTTGCTTCAGTTCACACCACCTGTGAGTTTTGCCAGTATTTATTTTCTAAAACTGACATCAACTGGTTGTCTGGCAGAACAGCTTTTACAGCATAAAGAAAAGATCATAATCAATAGCAGCCACTCTTCCCCAACTTCCATGCTCAAGCTGACCTACACAATTGCAAGTCAAACTTGCTGCTCTCATGATAAAGGAAAGCAGCCTGAAGAAGCTGCAAACCCTTGTCAGATTGGATTCTGTTCGGCAGTATTGCCAGACACACATTTATAACCACATCATCACTGCATGCTAACTCTGGAAAAGACTCTGCCTCTGTAGGTTATCCTCTGTCCACTCCCTTGCCAGGTTTGGATTTTGTGACCTGACTGAACCTCAGCTGGGGTTCCAAACCTCACTGGCCTTTCTGTAAGTGCTAATATTCCCCTTGTAGCAACAGAGTGAGGTGCTCAAAATAAACGTGCTCACTGTTCATAGTAGCACACTTGATTCTGTGCGACTTTTCAGAAAGGAAAAAGCATCAATGGTCTCAGGTCTTCCAGAGCAGGGGGGCAGTTTCAGACAACATAAAACTGAGCAAACTGTGCAGTTCAGCCCAAGTGACAATCACTTCTTACCAGTGTGTGGAAGTTAACAGCTCAGTGAACTAGTATATATAACCTGTTCTATCAACAATGAGAAACAAGGCACATGCCAAGTTTGCTTACTTACTCCCAGTATTTGATAGTCCTCTTCCACAGAAGTCCCTATTAAAAGGAAGAACATACTTTTAGAAGGATGTTAGTACAAGCACCAGCTCATCCGTATGTCAATTTCAAGGATCAACTGATCACCTCTAACGGAGCATCTTTTACTGACTCCTCCAAAATCTGCAGTCCCAGGAGGAAGTTTCTGGGAATAACACAGCACCTAAAGTATTAAGGAGGGACTATCAGAAATTTTTGAATTGTCTCATTTGTGTGATCATTTACGTTCTGCTAAAGAGGAACTTGCCGCATGGGGAATATCGCCAATGAACAAGGTCTGCATGGCTAAAATTGCAATTACAAGAAAGGGGCTTTTATTTTTCTTGCCCATAGGAAAGCTCTGCCTCCATCTGAGCTCACACCAAGGGTCATACTTTAATTTCAGTTATAATTTTCTGCTTTCTGAGGGCAAGAGCAGATAGAAACCCTAACTCATACATGTGTTTCTCCCAACACCTTGCTCACAGACACTTGGTTCTGCTCAAGGAGTGCAGCTAAATCCACTGTGAAGTGCATTTAGCAATGTGAACAAGCAAAAACTCTGATCTAAATCTGTTCTTCTCTGGGTCCAGAGCCAGCATTTCAGCTCTTGCCAAGATAACAATTAACATGCTAATTTGGAACCCCACTGACCCAACTCTCTGTCAGAAAAGGCTGCTGTGATTCAGGTTAGGTAACCCTAACATGAGAGAGGGGTTCCAAGTCACAACTGCTGATCCAAGCACCCTGGGTCTAGATCCAAATCCTGACTCTAGAACCAGAACTTCAGAACATGGCAAGCATGATGCAAGTATCATGTGAAGCTTTTTCATCCTTGGCAAATCCTCATGACCCTTCTGTGCTTCACCATCTCTGCCAACAATCTGCAACAATTTTGAGAGGCATTTTCTACTCCCACAAAATGATGATAATCCCTTGGAACTAGAGGAGTAGTTCCAGTGCTTACGTGCTGGAAATTTCAAACCAGTAGCCAGACTGGATTCATGCTTGTTCATTGATCCAGTCTTAAGCAATACTTTAAGGAAATAATATTTCCACATAAGCTAATTCCCATCACTGCACCAACTCTGTTAGCTACAAGAGGAATACTGGCCATACACAACTCCCTATGTCTCCAACACCTGTCTCTTTTGCCTAGTGGGATTTGAATGAATCCTAAATTAAGTCTTTGCTTTGGCTTTTATTTACCAGGTTTCATCTATGTTTTGCATTTTTTCAGAATAAAATTCAAGCCCTAATTATTGCATACCATCCTCTGTGTGTTATGCCACATAACAAAATACATAATTAATGAAAGCTGTGATTAAAAGCATGATTTACATTATTTTAGTATTACATCATAATTCAGCATGCCAACATCAACCCAAAAACTCAGCTCAGACTTGATAAACAGCTCTTCAGGACAAATCCTAACCACCCTCTGATTTTCAGTGCACAAAAATCACTGTACTGTAGTTAGATTTCTAATCAATCCCATAATAATTTTCAGGAATATTAAAATACCTTCTGAACTAAGCTCACAATATCCCTTGGATAGGGGGCTCTCCACAAGGAATATAGGATGAATCTGGTGCTGCTAGGCTGCTCATGCTAAAATTACCATTGGCCCTTGCTCTAAAACATGAACCAAAAAAACCTTACCCAAGTAGCTGGCGACTCCATGGAAACAGTAAAAAGGGGACAGAAGCATTATTGTTACCCACAGCAAAGCTAAGCAGATTTGTTAAAACAATATTCTAGTATTCTGTGGCTAAAATACCATCTGTCTCTTTCTCACACAGTTATTTTGTTGAAGTTGGCATAACACAATGCACACTGAGAACACTATCAGTGAAAAAGAAAATCCTGCCCTATCCCAAAAGGAAATGGACATTTTCCAGAATCAGTACTTTTCAGCATAAGATGCAAATGGATACTGACTGGAGACTCTACTTAAGAACGGCAGGATTGTCAGAACAAGAACAAGCTTCATCAGCCTGCCCAGCTCACTGCAAGATGGGGGCCTAACAAAACATTTCAGTGGTTTTGTACTTTGTGCTTTATTTTATGCAAGTAGATCACACTCAACCACCAGACAACATGCACCACCTGGAAGATAAACACTGCAATTCATGGAGTTTATAGTACCAGGCTCTCCTTTATTTGATTTTAACAACCCAACAAAACCCTCTTTTATTTAACTGAAACACGTATAAACAAGAAAACAACAGTGAGGGAAAGTTCATGCCCCAGATCCTTCTCCTGAAAACCCTTCCTTTTCCTTCTAAGGCCATATGAATGATGACCTCTTGTCTAGAGATACCAGAGGAAGCTATCTTACATTCACTCCTAAAAACTGTCAGATATTTAAGTAATTTCTCTACTTAAAGCAATAAGGTTAACTTTGGAAGTTTTTGCCATTTGTAGCTCAGCTCTTGATACAGCCAATAAACACAGATCTCTACAATGAACTGTTTTCTTTTTTGGATACCTTACTTCCAATCAGATTACTACCTTCTCGCCGTTTCTTATCAGCTTGCTGTTCAATATAGTTTCAAAAAATGTTTTTTTCTTCTCCCATTCTATTGCCGTTAATGCCTTAAGAACCTCATGTACACATTGCTGTAATTCCCCATATCCTCTCACCTTTTCCTTCTGTTTTCTGTGAAAAGAATATGAATGTTCCCATTACCAGGGAAGTTCAGCAAAAACTAAGCCAACAGTTTGTCTCTTCACATTAGCTTTCCAGCAGAAATGAAAACACATATTTTACATTAGTCATTTCTGTACATCTTTTAGAGTCAAAATACCTCTAAAAATAAAAACATTACAGGCAATGTTTTTTCTCATTTGTGAATTGTTGTGAATCTCACCCTTCTATCATATGGGGAAAGATAGGTTCCTTTGTCATCTGCAGAGTCTATTAACTTTTTAAGAATGGTCTGAAATAACAGAAATTTTTTTCCACCAGTGGCATTGCTCAGCTGAGAAACAAGTACCTGTCATGCTTTGCCCATGTTTTCCAACAAAACAAACCAAATTAAAACGTACCATGTAACACCACACATGCTGACTTAAGTAGCTCTGCTCATAATGGGAAGAACAGAACTTGACAAACAAACAACTAGAATAAAGTGAAACTCATGTGAAATGTAGAATTTATCCTTACAGTTTACTATTTAAAAAGTACCCCTGAAAACTTAGAGGATGATATTTAGCTGAACTGGGCTGCTTTAAAAATGGAAGCACCACCTTCCATTTGTATGATAATGACCAGGGCAACAGTATTCTCCTCCCATATAAGGAGGAGATGAGCTGGATTCTCAGCTGGAAAAGGTGTAAGCATGAAACACCACACATTAGATCCAGCTGAGATGCTGGTTCATACACGACGTGACAAAGCACAGAAAAAATTAAGAGACTTCACTTGTAAGACATTCAGGATACTGTCTTGAACATGCAGATTTTCATTAAGGCTGAAACCAGAAAAATATTTTATGGTAATTTCAAAGATATTTGAATAAGCATTAAGCTACTGTATACAATTTCAAATAAATTTCCAAGGACAATGCTTAAATCCTCATTGAGTTCTCCTAACACAGGCTACCATGCAGGTCACGGACACCCACTGCATATTCCAAGAAAACAGCAACATGTAGGTCATGTTGTGACCCACAAAAATCCGTGACATAATGCAGAAGGGATCTGCAAGCATGCAGCCTTGCTGGACATTGCTGGGGCAGTGATCCAACCACAGTGCAGGCACAGATGTTTATCCACTGTGTCTCAGAAACATGTACTGGACACACGCTAAACTTACAGGTTTGTTCTTAAAAGCGCTTCCAAATTAATAATGCAGTCTTTCCTTAGGTATAAGCTACCAAATAGTAACCAGCACAATTGTTCTTTCAGATGTAAATAATCCAATCTTTTTCCAGTGCAACAGTCCCCACATACTCTTTGTTCACCTAAGATTGATTGTAACGGATCACAGTTTCCTGTCAGGGAGGGGACACAAAAAGGGGATATTATTAAGGGCTGTATTAAATAAAGCAGATTCTCAAAAAATGACTGCATTTCATTTTGTTCCTCACCAATGCACACAGATGGAATAGAGCAGCTTACAGGACCTTAAATATTAAGTACAAATACAGTGAAAAAAACCCCAAGGACTTATCTACAAATCACAGAACTTAAAACAAAAATCACATTCATGTTCATGAATATCTAATAACACAATTTTAAGCCTTTTAAAAATTTTTGTACACCAAGCCTACCCCAAATACATGCCAAACAGTACAGTATTGATTCTAATTAATTTCTATCACTTGTAACATTAAGAGTTCTTAGGATTTTGCTTGCATTATAGAAATGAAAAATTAAAAGTATTTCTGCACCCATTAAAAAAAATCAGCTTACTGAATATTAGCAAACCAGTGCACACACAGGGAAAAAAAATCCAGAGGCCCCAACTCCACCATTTCTCCCAACTTTATTTGCTCACTCATTACTGGTTATCCTAAACCAGCTGGGACCTCAATGCAATTTTCAACAACTGCTTCTTCTTCTTTTCAGTTTTAATTTCCATGTTATTTAGGCCTTTTGTTCACAGTCCATGCAATGTAAGGTTTAACAAGTCTTTCCCTTAAACACTTTAACGAATATTATAATATATAATTTCAAAAAATTCAACTAATAGTTTGAAAAATGGAGTACAGGGGTGAAGATATTACGTCCTGGATGGAGACGGAAGGAATGCACAAAATGAAAATGTGACACAACATGCATTTTAGCATCAGCTGTTCGCAATTAATTAGAATAGTTCATTATTTTTTATAAAATAATCTGAGATGCTGTTATATTTTTCATTATCATTTTTAACATAAAAGAAGATCTGGCATACCATACCAGCTCTTCTATCCTAACAGATACAGGTACATTCTCAGGTACATCAGTCTGCTTTGTTATTCATTAGGTACATTTCATCCAAAGTTAGAAACGGAATTGTAGTCTATCCAGTCTTCACCTGCATTCTTACCTGGTATTTGTTAAACCGTTAACTAATAAGGTTTCATTGCGCAGCTGTGTACTAAAATGAGTGCTGCACTTGTGTGCCTCTTTCTTGTGTAATGCTGCTGTGTGGATGGTCACATGTATCAGGTCACTTCGCTTCTCTTCTGACCACTGCTGATGCAGACTGCTCAACACAGGGAAATGTGATGTCCAAATACAATCTTCCAGCAAAAGTGCAGATCCTAAAGCTTCCAGGATGTGTGACGGTTTCTCAGCAACCCACCAGTGATCCAAATGCATGGCAAGCAAAGCATACAGCATCATCAGCTCTAGCGAGAAGAATTGAAAGCCCTTGTTCCTGAAAATACTTGCATGTATTATTTTTCCTTTCAAGTTCCTCACTGGATGTTTTGGAGTCCAAACTGCAGACTGTGATCCACACTGTTCTACCTTTTCCAAAGAAGCTGTGTTTATGCTCATTTGACCTGACAGCATTCAGTGTGGCCACACCATACAGCCTTCTCATGTTTTTTTTTTTCCAGCATGCTGTTGAATTTTCTATTTAGAGCCCTGCCTCCTGGAGCAAAGATTTCTAGTCCTCGTATTTTAAAGAAGAAATTCAAATAGACCCTAAGATACAGAAACTAGAAGTACTACGAAAATTACATTTTTCTATCCTCATGGATTCTGGATTTTGAGAGCTGATGACAGAGAACTGCACAGATGCTTTGCACAGACCTATAAGGAGAAGGCAGCAGAGAATCCATCTCTGAAGATGGGAAGATAAATTTGTCATAATCTGATAAAGACACAACCTTGAAGGGATATAGATTTATAGAGAACCTTTGAATATGTTACCTGCTTGGAATTTTAAGTAAACTCTTGATTTAGAAACACATAATGCAAATATGTAATTATAAATTCAGGTTCATAATATTAAGATAAATATTTTAAAAAATGGTTTTTAAAACTAAAACATTTGGTTTGCAGTCTTGTAGTACAAATACTGCATTGCCATGCACTAAGATTAAAAAGAAATCTCATAGAACCTGGAAGATATGACGTCACTGGAAAGTGACTCGAAATTCCAGCATCTGGTAAGGACTGTTTTGCTCCCTCGTGACTTCACAAAGCCAATAGAAAGCAAAATATTTACCACTATTAAAAATTACCATGACTGAGTAGTGAAAGCATCTTCAGGCTCACAAAGTTTGGTTAAAAAGAAGAGGGGAAAACCCTGGAAGTGATCATTAACAAACAACTTGGAGTTTAACTGCTCAAGCTACGTCTGAGTTTTACCAGCCTTAAAACAGCAGAATCCATCACCACACCTTTATTACAGTTGGAGGACTATTTTTGTAACTTTCTAAACCACAATATCAACTATTAAATGAATGAATAGAGATCAAAATTGAAAGTTATTCTGGGCATCGTTCTACGGTTACATTTCACAGCATTTTCCTGACTTGAATACCCTGAGGTCACTTATTCTTTGTAATGACAGAGAACTCATGCAGCATCTTTCCAGATACATTGAAGTCTTGATTGTAAAAAGTCTACCAGAACCCAGCATACATTTACAAATTAAAAGAGCCAATCACGTCCTTAAAACACAACCATACATAACCATACATTAACCATACATGCGTAAGCTCGACCTTATGTTCAATTTTTAATGTGCAGGATACCAAAGTTCTTATTCAGAAGATTATTTATCTGGTCATGGCCTCTGAAAGCAAAGGGATTATCAGAAGCCACTGAAAGGTGACAGGGGCAAGGTTCTCAGAAGGGAGGCTGAGTCCCTGCATTAGCAATATCACAGAGCCTGAAATTATGCTTGGGGAGGACACTGGAAATACCTGGCTCAAAATCATCTCCAAGGCGAGAGACACATTGCTCTACCTTAGGCGCTATCAGAACAGTCAGTCAGAAAGGTTGCAGTATCTGCCACTGACAGCCTACTCCTTTCTGCTAGGAGTTCTGCTGACAAGCAGGGAATTCCAGCAGACCACCAAGTTGCCACAGTTCTTGGAAATGGACAAAGCCAAAGGGGCAATCCATCAACAGCTCCTGGCAGCCACCTCCACTGGGTAACTCCTATGGAAACCCCAGCAAAAACTTTCCTGACTTTCCTCCTTGAGGCTTCTCCTTGGGATTTTGCTTCCTGTGGAAGCAAGGGTGGAACTGGCTCCAATCACACAACTTGATTAGAATCACAGAATATCACAAGTTGGAAGGGACCCATAAGAACCACTGAGTCCAACTCCCTGCTTCTCACAGGATCACTTAATACTAAACCACATGACTAAGAGCATCATTCAGATGGCCCTTGAACTCTGATAGGTTTAGTGCCCTGAGCACTTCCCTGGAAAGTCTGTTCCAGTACCCAATCACCCTCTCATTGAAGCAGCTTTTCCTGCTGTCCAGTCTGAACCTCCCCTGATGAAGCTTCATTCCATTTCCTTGTGTTCTACTGCTTGCCAGTAGAGAGAGGAGATCAGCACCTCCCCTTCTACTGACCCCCTTGAGGAAGCTGTAGACTGTGATGGGGTCACCCCCCAGCCTTCTCTTCTCCAAGATGAACAAAGCAAATGTCATCAGCTGCTCGACCTAAGCCTTGTCCTCAAGGCCTTTCACCATCTTGGCCACCCTGCTCTGGACACACTCTCATAGTCTGAGCTCCTTCTTGTATCGAGGTGCCCATGGCATCTTTTGACTGACACAGAATTACTCATAGAGTACTTGTGTCTTGTGCCCTCTTCAACAATGACTGTCTCACCACTCCCAGTTTCCACCAAAATCATACCCACTCCTGGAAAACCTTTTAAAAACACCAGGTGTTTACCTCACTGAAGTACCTATCTGAGCCAGGCTGAGTACCAGCGCAGGCAGCATTTACAGCACAAGAGGCCCGGGTTTGAAATCCCTATGCAGAGCAGTAGGCCAGATCAATAGAAACAAAACCTGAGTCAGAGCAGAAGCAATAAACCTCACATTATTGCCTGAGAAGGAGCAAAACATTCTCCTGATGGGCTTCCCTGATGCTTAGACGAAGCACGATACCTGCACCATGGCAGAATCTGACCCAGCAAATCAGAGACGTTGAGAATGGGAGTCCAACATGTCACCTTACAGTGATGAACAGGACAGCATCAGAATGCAAAGGTATTTTAATAATGCATATCATTATTTTTTTTTTCCTTACAAGAGGTCAAATTAAATTCTTTGAAATATATAAGTTACTATGTTCCCAACCTGTAAGGTATGAGCAGCATCTTTTAAATATTTGCATTCACGGCAAAAACCAGAAACAGGCTACAAATGAGTATTCAGTGTCATGAGGTAGCTCAAATGTGGTATCTAGATCTGCCATAAGCGGCCAAAACGAAACTGACGGATGGCAATCCGGTAATTTAACCATAAATTGCACACCAGTCCAAGAGGCAGGTTTCCTCGATCAGTGGTTGTGAAAAAGGCATGCACTGCATGTACAAAGAGATGCATTCTGCAGGGTCTGTCTTTGCAAGACAGAATGTCTTCTCACACATAGACACACCAGCCCTGACAACCCAGGACACGTACAGGTGCAATTCTGAACATTCTGCTGCGCAGGAAGCCTTGTGTACCGCCGTGGGAGCGGTGGAGCGGGCACAGATGCACCGCGAGTGGAAAGGAGCGCAGGGAGCGCCTGCAGGGCCGCGCTAGCCTCACTCCGCTCGGGCTCCGCCGCCGCGCCGCCGCGCCGAGGCCCAGCCCGGGCTCCGCCGATCGCCCCCAGCCCCGGAGCATACCTTCCCTTCCCTGCCCCAGCCGCCGCACCCAGCGCGCCGCGCCCGCATCGGGCGGACAATGACCGGCGGGCATACAATGGTGCAGGGCCGGCGGGAGGCTGTGCCTGCCACACCTCTCCCGCCATCTCCTCTCCATCACCAGCGCCGGCTCCCGCTCGCGCTCCTCACCCCTCACGTCCATCCCCTCCATCGCTTCCCTCTCCCCCGCCGCGCCGCCACCCCAGCCCGCCGCAGCCGGCCGGTCATTGTTCTACCGCTCACCGTGCCGCCAGGGAAAGATGCCGAGCGGCGAGGGATGAGCACGGCGCATCCATCTTCCTGCCGCCGTGGCGGCTCCAGCGCCCGCACCGGCCCCGCT
>VWZT01000760.1:56594-103537 GCA_013397055.1 Pachycephala philippinensis
CCAATCATAGTCCCTTCCGTCGGCCCGGCCAATCATAGCCCCGCGCACTGCGCTGTCCCGCCCCCATACGGACTCTTCTCCTCGCGCGACTGCGAGGGGTTTGGTGACTGATCGCGGGAGCGCGCCGGAGCCTTGCCGTCCGATTGGCCGGTTGCGGCGGGCACGCGCTCCCCCTGCGCGGGCGGGGTCGGTGCGGCGCTCCCCGTGAGGGGAGCAGCGCCGATGGCGTTGGGGTCTCAGGACATTCCGAGACCAAGAAACACTAGGTGTTTTTATTTCTCGTTTAGTTCTTAGCTGATAGGGGAAATACTCATTAGGTGCCACCCTGCCCTTAGGTTCTAGTCAGCTGATTGTTTCTTAAGGAGGTATTTCAATTTGCCTCTGTATTGATAACGCCTCCTCACTTAGCATAATTTAAAAATTTTTACTCACATGCTGCTACTTCCTGTGCTAAAAATCATAATTTAAAAACATTTAGAAGAATCAATCGGTGTCTGATTCTAACAGTACAGAAATTGAAGTACTTGTTTAGGGATGATTGTGCTCTACAACTTCTTAAGCTTTTCCGGAAAAGTAACAATATACCTGTGTGCTCGTCCTAGGATCAGAATATAAACTTTAATTATGACTTTTAAAACAGAAGCGAAGAAAGAATAGTGTGAAAAAATAATTTTGTATATCATTTGCAAGTTACACTTTTTGATTTTTTCTGACGGTAAGGGCAATAAATATTCTGTAGCGTGAAAGTGTCCTTCTAATCACTTTTATTGCAGAAGTTACTTGAACCAGAGGACCCAGTGGTTGAATTGGCAGCACGTTCACTGGTGATGAAAGGAGTGTCACTGCTGAGCATGGTGTCATCGTACTTGATTTATTATTATTGTAAGAAAAGATTTTTGGTTTTTTGATGAGTTGTGAATGTCACTAATTCTTACACTCACTCCAGTATAGAGTCTAAGGCTACCATTGGCTTTCACCTTATTGATGATTGCTATGAAAATTTCAAGATTGTGACTGTGTTGATCTGGAACCATTTCATCTGGAACCACCTGCTGAAATTAAGGTTGTTCTACAAAGGTTTACAGAGATAGGAAAAGTCCAGTTTGTTGTTAAAGTGGGAAATGATGAGTTATTTATAGTCTTCCATGGTCTTTCAAATAGACAAATCAAATTAGTCCATTATTAGAAGTATAGTTTTAGCATTACAAGGGTTTTTTCCTCTCTTAATTTTAGCCAAATGTGTTGCAAGTTCAGTTGCAGCTTTGACAGAAAATACTTCTATTACTCTGCCAGTCCATATATCCAAAATATAAATAAAAACTTCTTTATTATTGTTGTTACTACACAGATAGGTCTAGTCAACACAATGCCTGACTTATACCTCATTCTCTCTCTCTTTGCCCCATCCCAAAACACGTATGAAAAGAGCCTCATAATTTTTTTTTCTGATGATAAATTTTTGTTGTACTTACCATCTCTTTTATGTTCTCCATAAGTAGGGATCAGCTGTCTAGTGTTCTAGTGTTCTAAATTTTGCATTTGATATTTGTTTGATAATTACATTGGTCCATTTGTTGGACTCAATGATCTTAGAAGTCTTATCCAACCTAAATGATTCTATGTTTCTCTGCGTGTTTTAACTTAAGGATGTTCGTTTTTTACATGAATACAAAGAGTGATATTTAAAGAAATTTGTATGTGTGTGTGAGGTTTAAGAACTAATTTTATTAAGGTCTCTTTATCTTCAGTTTTGAGCCCACTGGGTATCATGTGCTGTTTTCCTGCCGGAAACTGTAACAATGTGTTTGAAGTGAGATTCCAATACGAAATATGGAACCTGCTGCAAAAATGCACAAAGTGATACTTGTCTTCGTGCTGGAATCTAGGCAAAATACCCTTTATGTCATGTTCCTGGTGTGTGAGCCCTGGGCAGCTTTGATCCAGCTGTTCATATGACTGCTCCTCTCGAAGAACAGTATTTCTGGCAGCTGTGACATACTGAGCTGTTCAGTGAGAAAACGTATTTAATTGTTGGTACCTACCCAGACGGATTTGAGTTCCTGGAGCAGTTCATCAGCTGCCGGAATCAGTATTTGTGGTTCCAGGTGCGCAGCAGGAGATGGCGCTTTGGGCTTTCGAATCAGCAAGAAGGGGGCGAAAGGAAGGTTCGCATTGGTTGAGTTCAGTAATTCAATTGCTCAAGACTTGCTTCATAATGAGAACTCGTAATTCTTCATGTCGTTCCATTCTGTAATAGATGGGTCTGAAGTGACACCCGAGGCTGGCTTTTAGAGTCAGGAGACTAATGAAATCCTCTGTGCATGAAAACAGATGGTATCTTGCGGAAATACAGATTAACTGAGGTGCTCTAGGAAGAGAGGAACTTGTGCCCCATGTTATTGCACAGCTACCTGGATGAGATTCCCTAGTCCCTCACAGAAACATGTTGACAAAACCAAGGAAGGTTGGTGATGGAAGGGTGGGAATTGTGTCCATCATACCAATGGGTTGTGTAGGTGCTTTAAAAGGAATTTTTTTTTCAAAGTTAAAATCTTCAAATGTACAGCTGATGCTTGATGAAATCCTATGTAAATCTTCACTTTACCAAGTGAAGTATCTTGCCAATACAGTGAGTTTCATCTGTTGACAGTTAGAGAAAATTCTGCATTATCTGAACTTATTTATTATGATGCTGTAAAACCGTGCTTTTTACCTTTTGTAAAGATCAGCTATGATTACAGTTTCCTATATAATTTTACACTGAGAAGTTTGATGTGGTAAGAACTTCTTTTCTGCTATTGGTTGTATTCTTCTTTTAGCATAGTTAATGCAACTCCCACTTTTGCTTTTTGTAGTCTGCTGGGACATCATTAATGTTAAAACTTGGAAACCATGTGACCTTAAAGTAGAAGGGAAACCATTTATACTTGATTTACATTGAGACCAAAGAATAAATTCGCAGCAACTGGGTATAGTTTCAAACAGTAGGAGATTGCTTATTCCAAATGAAGGTTACCCAGAGATTTGTGTCAGCTCTGTGACGTGGTTACTGAGTTCAGTAGTGTGGGGTTACTTTTATTTGTTTAATGGGACTCTTGCCAAACCTCTAATCCCACACAGACAGGTTTTTCTTTCCAATATCCTTTATATTTCTTCTTTCTAGCAGTTAGTGAGTTATTTATAATAGAAATGAGAGTTTTGTTTCTGCCTGGACTGTATGGGTATGCTATGTCAGTGTGCACTCTTTAAGTGACCTGGCATAGGCTAGAAGTTATCAATAGTTCATTCATCTGGTAGGTACTGCTAATCCTTGAACTCCTGATGTAGTGCTTAGAGAGAGTACAGTACTGGAGAAAAGTGGCAGAGCCATTCTTGGAACGTGAAACAGAAGATTGGCAATGTGAAGAAGGCTGATAGGGAATTGGGAGGATATATGAAAAGGCTGATAGAGCAGCACTAACAGGAGTGGGATCTCTTGGATCCCAGTAGATGGTCCCTGTAATGGAGGGAGCACCACAGAGAGTGTGCTAGTGCTGTAGGGGAGAGGGTGGACCAGTGCTGCCAATACACTTGTCCTGGTTGGATACTTCTAGAACATTTATGATTTCAATAACCTCTTTGCACTTCTCCTTGCCACACCAATCTTTTCTTCAGATTGTTATGATTGTTATGAATGTTAAAATGCAGAAGGGGAGTGAGAGGTACGGAAGGTACAGAAATGTTTAAATAACTCTAAGTTTGCAGATAGTAAATTTCAGAGAATTTTGCAGTGCTTCTAGAACCCCACAGGCCTTTGCATGTAGCTACAACAATCCCTGAGGTTTTCTGTTCCAAAGGAAGCACTGAATTTTCTTCTGTGGAATGCAATGTAGCATAATGAAAAAAGTGTATTAAAATAACGTAGCAGAGTACTGATGGTTATTTCTGTCAGTGCTGCTATGAAAAGGTGGTGCTGGAACGACAATGTCAGAGCAGGTAGTGGCAGGTATAAGTATAAAGTAAATTGTCTTTTCTGGAAGCAAGGAGACAGAAAGCCATATTGTGACATAAAAGTTACTGTGAGAAAGATAGAATTATTCATTTACAGTATGTACAAAATTGAGATGGGGAACATTTTGAAGCTGAATAATGCATTGAGGTGCAGTTGGGTAATCTTAACTTTCAGCAATAATAACTTCATTGACATCTGAAATAACTGTGCCTGTAATTCAGCATGCAGCTGTTCTTCTGTCGATATCTCCTGCTTTTCTGCTTCAAACCTGAATTCCAGGAAATCTGCCTATGACTCAATTAATACAACATTATGACATCAGAGTAGGCTATTGTGTAGTCAGTAATGTCGTTTCCCCCCTCTCTCTTGTTCAGATCTCAATTGTCTTCTTGGGAGGTTAATTGAGATGAAGTGACATAAAATGCCTCTGAGGGCCGTGGACTAATGCAGCAAAAGTGTTTACTGTGCCTGAATCACTTCTCCATATCTGAAAAATTCATTGACTCATGCCATATATTTTCTAGTTTTGAGAGATTTGATTTAATTGCAGCTTTTGATGAGCTTGAAAGTAGTAGCAATTAGATATGCACATCTAGCCCATATGCTCTGAGAAAACCAGCATGCACCATTTGTTTAGCATGTTGCCCACTAAGACCTCTGGATATCACAGTGAGATTGTAAAGAATCATGCAGATGCTTAGGATGCTGTTATTCAGGAACCTTCATATTGTTGCTAAACCACAGTTCCCGATTTAATGGAGCATGGACTTGCTCCCTTTTCAGGAGACCAAGAAATTTGTTTTAACCAATGGTCAAAATTATGCTTAGGCTGAATGTTAGGAACTAGATTTGTTTGATTGGGTCACATTTAGTGTGCTGCTGTGCATCCTAGAAGTCATGGAGGAGAAGGGAGTCTGGAGACAATACAAGGAGTAGTGATCATTTTGCCATGTATACAGCTGGAATCTGCAGTCGATAAGCAGCCCAGGCAGTGCTGAGGCCCTGCAGCCTGTGGTTCCACTGGCACTGCTGTCTGACACAAGTGTGTGGTATGTGCTGAGAAGGTTAGTCTTACACCTATCATCCTCCCTTCGGTGCTAATGACTATGTACCTAGGCAGTAATGAAAAACTAATTTGGTTTCAAATCCATTGCTGTTTTTTCTTGGGCCACTGAAGTCAAGAGTGAGGCAGGTGAATTTGGGAAGGCAGATCTTCCCCTTCTGTTATTGGTGAAAGCTTATGCTGGAACAAATAGAAGTTACTGATATGCAATGATTTTATTTTCCTACCCTCCCTCTAGGAGGCAAGTAAATAGTGCTGTTGGTAAAAAAAAAGTAGAAAAGCCACTGGTAGTTTCTTTATGTGTGAGCTTTGTTACTGAGCAAGTCAGAACAGATTTCTAACGTCAGGAAACTTAGAAGTTCTTTCTGCAAATCCTTATTTATATTTGGTCTGTTCAGGCACTTCCCCCGCCTTTTCCATTATACTTACTCTCCATTTGAGAAAAGAGGAGGATGTTTTATGGTGACCAGCAGTCCATTACCATGTTTTAAGGCAGTAGCATTTTATACAATTTTGACCTTGCAAAATAACTAGATGTCTGGTACCCACAGCTCCTCCTGATTGTAAGAGGGGACTTATGGTTGCTCAGTGCATCACAAAAACAGAATGCTTTGTAGCATTTCCATTTTGCAAAAGTGTTACTGAGAGGATATATTTAATAGGAAGGATGTCATCATCAACTTGATCTTTTCAAATAAAACACCATGTTTCTTTGGTGTTCTTTTGAACCTTAGCGTTTAATATTTTCTGCATACTGCATCAGAGAAAAAGCAATTCTTTAAATACCTGCTATAAAACCAGTGAATCTCCAGAAAAGAATGTTCTGACTGTTTTCTGCATAACAGCTCCTGAGAGGCAAATGAAGGCATAGTGCAAAGTAGAGCTGTATGTACCGGAGAACAAAAACTAAACAGAGGTGGATAGTTGTCAAAAGGGTGTGGCTAACATCTTCATGAATACGCTGGAGGTGTTGGTACTCTCAGTACCCTTGTAGATTTTTCCTTGAAAAATAGCTTGTCTTGGCAGCTATGGACAGCTTACGAGAGTTGATGAGCATCATCATCACTGCTCAAGAGCAGAAATCCTAACTAATGTCTGAGCAAGATGATAAAGTAAAGAGAGTCACCTAGGTTTGGTTTGGATTTGGTTTTGATTTTGCTTTTTTCTTTGGTTGGTTGCTTTTGTTTTGTTTGTTTGAGGGTTTTTTTAATAGCCAGAGTAAGCAAAAGTTCAGGAGGTAAGTAAATGAAGGATAGTTGAAGAGTTTATAAAGCAGAACTCTTGGATTGTGTGTTGTCCTTTACTCCTACAGGAAAAAACTAGAATGTGACAGGAAGAAACTTGCATAAAACATGGTACTTTAGAAGGCTTTTTGGACTACTACAAAAACCTTCTTCATTTGTGAAATATTTCTGGTTCATCATCTTTGTGGCCCCTTTGTGGGACTCTCTGCAGTATGTCTGTGTCTCTCCGGTGCTGGGGAGACCAAAACTGGACACAGCACTCCAGGTGTGGCTTCATCAGTGCTGAGTAGAGGGGCAGGATCACCTCCCTCGACCTGCTGACAATGGTCTTCCTAATGCATCCCATTCCATCTGCAGGAAAGTCACACTCCTGGCTTCTGTGCAGCCTCCAGGATCAAGGTCCTTTCCTGCAGAGCAGTTTCCTAGCTGGGTGGCCCCCAGCATATATTGGTGCACATATTAAGAAAGTAATTTTCTTTCTGCTTCATAGGTCTGTTGTTAAAATGAAGTTTAAAATGGTTTTTAGCAGGTTATTTTCTTCTGTTGTGGGGATAAAATGAATTTTAGTAAACTTTTCAGTATAATTGTGATACTCCTGAAATTTCAGCAGTTCCTTTGGAACGTAATGATTTGTAAGCCTTGCTCAAGTGAAGAATTTCTGAGGACATTGTGAGTATCCAAGTAAATGGCAGTGCTAGATTACAAGGCTTCTTTAACCTCTGCTAATTAGACTTAAATTTCTAGCTTGTTAACCGAGGTGTACTGATTTGGATGGAAGATAAAGGAGTGCTCGTGTAGACTTCTACCATGTTGATGAGTTGCTGCAAAAGTGTTTTCTGTTGTCACTGTATCTGATACAAATGCAAAATTTATTTCCTTTGTGTATCAGTCATCCTGAGGAAAATTACGTTAAGTATTACTAAAGTGTGTTCTGCACATAATTGACTTTATTTTCTTTATTTGAGAGGGATGCTGTTCTGAAACAGAATTTTGTGTATCTAAATTGTCTGGTGCTAGCTGCATTATGATGGATTAGAAAGTCAAAAAAACCCAATAGTCGCTTCAGTGACAGCTTGTTTCCTATGAATTTTCCACAGGTCAACATAAATTGAGGTAATAAGGACTTCCAGTTTAACTCTGAGACTGATATGTTCAGTGTTACCTCTAGCCACTGAAGTATTTCTTTTAGGTAATTCATGCTTTTAAACTGTTTTTGAGAGAGTTTTGTGAATTTTGTCTAGATGTCCAGGTTGTTAAAGTATTTTAAACATGTGTATGGATTATGTCTTTTTTCCTCCCTTTTAAGAGCAGGAAATATAAAATCCCCATAAAGTCCACTAGATTGCATCTCAATAATGGAGATGCAATATAAGGGAATTTGTAGGGATGTTTTTGATAAAAGTAGATTACTTTTCTATCACCATGAAAAGTTAGGATGAATCCCAGTAACCATAAGCGCATATCAAAATACAACATTACAGGAATTTCTCGTAACTGCTTTGGTTCAGGAAAGAAAAATACCACTTTATGTAGGTTTGCTCACAGTGGCACGTGATTTACTGCTTATCCTCATTCTGTGTTGACATGATCTGGAATAACTTTTATGGCACTTGAGGCCATCTCTTCCAAGGCTGCGTAGTGTAATTTGGTCAGATGACTGAAATCATTAAGTTAATAGTGATTTACACTACTACAGCATCCTCTGTGAAAGATATCCCTTCATCTGCTGAAGGAAGGCAGCTGAACATACATTCTCCTCTTGTCTGTTATCACTAAAAGCAAAGCAGGTTAGCTTAAATCACCATGGTGTTTCAGTGAGCTAGAAATGTGTAGCCATTTGAAGGACACTCATGTTTTAAAATTGCTCAGTATTTGTCTGAAGTCATCTTCCTACACTGCTGTTGCGCTGTTAAGGTAGAGGAGTAAGAAGATTCTGTATTCAAAGGCAAAGAGGAGGCTTTTCACGCTCACTGAATCAATGCCTTCTGCCTAACTGAAAACTGAACCTAAACCAAGTGCCTGTGTTGCTGCTTAGTAAATTGAATTTCTTCTAGTAGTTTTACTTCAAGAAATGTTGGTGTCCTGTCCTTGGCCACTCCAAAGAAGCAAGCTACAAGAGATCTGTTGGTACCCAGCTCGTATGATTAATTCAGTTCTACACACACATCAAATCAGTAACTAGCACAGGATCCAAGAAGGACTGAGTCTGAGAGCCCAGAGTTTTCAGTGAGTGACAGGTACAATAAGCAGGGGTGATTGGACTGAATCCAGCCAGTTTATAAATGGAGAAGTCAGCACTGGTAGCATGTCACAAGAGTGTAAGCACAAGATTTATTCAAGGAATATTTAATTAAACTGGAAGGTAATGGAAGATACAGTGTATAGCTCTTCCATTACAGAAACTACTAGATTGCTTAGATGATTTATTACTGGGGAGAAATAATGGCTTCATGTTTTTTCCAAGACAGAATGAAAGTGATATGACATTTTAAAGCTGCACAGATTGCATTGATATAAACTTAAGAATTTTCACTAAGTGGAGTTGTTTTTCTGATTGTACATGCAAAATACTGATAGCCTGTGTGAAAAGTTTCAGGTATCGTTGTTTAAAAAGTACTTTTCACAAGCAGTACAAAAGTCTGTAATGGAACCATAGGCTGTAATTCAGTTCCTTGTGCCCATGTATTTTGTGAATTGATAGTTATTGGTAGGCATGGCACTTCCTTGATATAATTTATTGTCTAATACTGTGTTCTCTGTTAAAATGCTTCTATGATTCCCTAGAAAGACTTGTCATTCCTTTTTCTTCTTTTCCTTTTTCCCCCCTATGATTTTGGGTGTTTTGGAATGAAGAAAACTTGGGTGAATTCACTGCTTGTCAGCTGGAGATTGACAGTGCTGCATGTTTACGTTGTTGGGCAATTATGTATTTTGTATTCTCTAGAAGTTGTGTAAGGGGAAGCTGATCTTTGCAATGCATTTTTCAGGAGCATAGTTTTAAAAACCAGTAGTATAGTAGCTGGGGGTTAATTGAGCAATACCTTCAGCAACAAGGTGCCTTCCTTGCAGTGAGAGAATGTCAGTTTTCTTCCTAGACTAGGCTATAATTTTTTTCCAAGTGAAATCTTCTGACAATCACATTGTGCAGTGAGCAGTGCTGATCTTTTACTTTTGGAACATTTTGCTTATTGAGAGATTCTGTTGTGTACACTGACTTCAAATAGTCCGGTGGAAAACACCTCTTTCTACTTTATATGACCTAGTAATTCATATATTCTCTCCAGAACTTGAATGATGCTTCATGTTTTCTGTTTCCCAATATGTAGCTTTCCATGTGAAACATTTCTGATTGTTTGCCCACAAAGTCACTCTTTTCATTTACTGAGTTAACCCCACAAATAAAATTAAGGCTGGTGAAAGATACTATGTGAAAGAGCATGCATTTTGAGATGACAGTCTTTTAGAAATTAGTATTGTATTGGGTGGGACAAAAGGACAGATTTTGGTAAAGTCTGGATAGACTTCAGTACCAAAAAATTTTGTGTGCAATGTATTAAACCAACTGAAAGTGTTGCTACCTAAGTCCTTTGCAGAACTGTCTGCTGTTAAGAATTCGTTTCTTTTGTGACACTCGAGCTTCTCAAGGTATACCAAATGGAGCAAAGAAACTTTTATCCAGATAGGAGGAAAATTTCACTCAAGCGTACAGATTATTACTTTGTTCTAGAGCATCAGAAGATATTTTTGGTTACTTCTTTTGACAAAATGTTAGTGTATAGGTGGGCTGCCCCAGTGAAATCTCTTATAATCAGACCTGCAGTATCCAAAATAGGACACTAGAACTCTGCTCATGTCATTGTCTCTCCCAGAACCGGGTTGTAGAAGCCATACAGTCAAAATTGCTTTACCCTCTACAATAAAAAGGGCACCACTCAGAATTCCCTTCTTTTTGAAGGAATCTCTGCTTCCGAGATAATCAAAAGTTAACCAGGACATTGGGCACTTCTGCTCCAAATGCATGTGCTGTTTCTCATATGTAGTTAGAATTCCTGAGTTCACTTTTATTTCTGATTTTTGTATTCTGTAGTATCTCTGATAACATGTTTCTCTGTCTGCTATAGTGTTCCATGCTGTTCTGCTTACCCATCTAGACAAGAATAATTAAAATTCCATGTCACTGCTGTTGTTTGTCTTCCAGATACCAGTTTCCCTTAACACGTGGTTGTTGTAACTGTTCTTGTCAGATCATAGTGCCAATCAGCACTAGCTGCAGTACTGCCTGCTCCTAGTCAGTTATGAAATTTAAATTTTTGTCAGAAAATATTTAAACTAAATATTCAGTGGCATCTTAGATATATACTGGCTTCTATTCTGCTTGAAATGTCAAAGCCCCAGGTTGCACATATCTGTGTAATGTGAACATGATTCTTGTTTCTTTCAGTACTGTCCTTCTGTAGATATCCTTGTTTCTGATCTTGTTAGATAAAACATTTCAGAGGAAAGATTTGACTTTGTTTTGCAACATCCACTCTATGGCACAGAAAATTTGTGGTGTAGCTGCTGTATGCTGCCTTTAAAACAAAGATAAAATTCAACACAGTAAAAATAACTTCCTGGTTAGGGGACCAAGACAGTGTTGCAGTTTTACTTAGGGAACATACAGAGTGGGAAGCGGTTTTGATTTTTGTCATGAGAAGTGTATGCTGCAACATGCAATGTTGCCATGTCAAATCTCATACCAGTTACAGGAGTTCTCAGTTGAGTATTTTACATTTGCTGATTTCCATGTAGATTTGTATTCTCTGCAGAATAAATACAGGGTAAAAACTATCAGTCTGGTATGACTGATGGGCTCTTGAGTAATGAAGTCTGGGACTGAAATGGCAAAAAGGGTGGATCTGCTGTTGCCAGTATGGGGGCTGCTGAGTTTTACAGGATGGAGCAGCTGTATGTAAAGATGCTTTTCAGCCACTCTTAAGGTAACTGTGAAAATAATACTATTAATACATGTTGGAAAACCAGTGAGGTTTTAATAGAAGTAAACGTGGCTTCTCCAGCCTGTGGGCTGCTGGTCCCATTTGGGAAGGCATCTATGTTAATCTGACATCTTGTTTAGCACTGATAACACTAGAGAGTCCAATTAAAGTATTTCAAGAAGACATCCCCATATAAGACTACACTGATTGTCCGCTAATGTGTATTGAATTTTAGCTAAATACAGCCCCGGGTGCTGTGCTGGAAAGCAGGGAAGCTTGGTATTCAAGCTCTTAATTTCTTTTATATTGATTTGGCTACTAATGATATAACCTTCTCCTCTAATTAACTGACATCTGCATTAGACTGAAAAAGAGCCCCCTGCTTGAAGCTGTCCACTTGTTTGTGTTATGAAATGTGTCCTTCTGTTATATTTTGCTCAGATTAGCTCAGTCTGTGCAAAATAGACCATCTAAAGGATTGACTTTCCTTTTAAATACCTTGTAAAGCAAGTTTATCTTTCTGTCTCCATTTCTGCCTGTTTTTCCAGGACTTATGTTTCTGAGATGCCTGTCCAGAGCTGGTTCACTGACTGAGTGCTTTTCTAAACCTTCCATCCCCATGGACTATTAGCTCCTTTGACTGATTTGAGGCTGCCAAGAAAGGTGTAAATTGAGATAAAAATGGGCTATGAAGACCTGAGGATAATGGGTCATTTTGTATGGTTTAGGCTATGAAACAACTATGAGATGTAAGGGACTTAAATCAAGCTAAAAACCATTGCTAGATTGGAATAGGCAATCTGTTTATGAAACCATGTTGCCAAAATTACAAACCACCAGTTCTCAGTTCGGGAAATTTTGATGTCAACATATGAAAAAATAAAATACATGTTTTTTTACATCACTTAATAACTTAAAGACACTAGTTTGCAGAAGTTCATAATGAGCAGCTGTTTGGGTTCATTATGTGTGCTGTTGCCACATATGTGTTTGCCCATTTTCTTTAGGAGAGGGTTGGGAGTCTCAGGAAAAATTATGTGAAGTCAGGATTCTCTCACATTTTTACCTTTGTAGAAGCTTCAAACCCAGTGACAGGTGCTGCAGGAAGCTGCTTTCTCTTGCTGTGTGTTTAAAATTATGTTGGGCTTTTTCATTGAATACTATTTGAGCTGCTCGTTTTCTGATGTTGTCTGAGGGGTTAGAGCATCTCCTAAGAAACAGGGGTGTTAGAGACATCTGAAGAAGAAAAATTAAAACGGGGCATTAGACTCAGTCTTGGAAATACCTTAACATAGGCAACTGGAATCTGAATTGAAAAGTTCATGCTAGAAAATCTGAATTAAAATACAGACTCAGGTGGATACCTGAGCAATACTATGCTATCATGAGTAATAGCAGGACTCCTGGTGACATCTGCTATCTGAGATCAATCAAAAACAAATTAAAAATAGTCTAGTAAATTGATTAACTCATCATCTTTTCCATTTCATTACCATTTTATTGTGCCTGATTTACCAGATGGAAGATGTAACTCAGTGATGCTTGAGAAGAGAGGCCAACCTTGATCTCTTAGTGTTAGCATTTCAACCTTGTAGAGGGACTATTATGTCCTACATAGCATGAATAAAACAGCTCAGATATTACTCCAAATATTTTAGTAAATTGCTTCATGACAAGTCATAATCTTTCTCTCAAGGCCTTTCTGTGTTGAGAATGTATATAAAACTGGCCTTTTCACTGTGATTTGTAGTTCTGTATTAGTTCCATTTACACTGTGATTTGTATTTGCATATTAAGAATTAAGTGTTCAGTGCACAACAGAGCTTCTGTTGCGATACCACTGCAGCTCCCAGTTGGGAGTGGAATAGCAGCTGGTTGTGTAGTGTATTTGTGGAACTGGATTCCTTGTGCATTAAAATTTTTACACAAGAATGGATTGAAACTGAGAAAAAAAGATGGGAAATCTCTTAGCTGATTTCTGCTAGAACTATCATAACAGGTGCATATACTCTGATTTGGAATGATGGGTGCGAAATCCAAAGAGCTTGAGGCTGGAAGAACTAGCTGCTAATCTCACATTTCTACAGAAAGACTGAGCAATTCCTGTTTTGTAGCCCTGAAAACATAATGGAGCCCTGGGAATCATTGACAAAACAGCTTCTTAGAGCCACTAGCACTTAGCAAAATTGACTTCAGTTAATCAAGAGATTCTTTAGGGAGATGAAAAAAAAAAAAAGGAGGAACCTGATGATTTGGAAAGCTGGAGAACAAGTAACTCTGTACAGATGGTTAAAAAAACTTCTGTTTCTTGTGGTGAGGCTCAGTGACCTATAATATCAGTACCTAATGGGCAAACTTATATTGAAGATAAAGTAATTTAAGTACTAGACTGATGGGGAAAAAAAGGTGAAAGGGAGGAGAGTACAGTGGCACTTTGCTCACCCTGTGTGGACATAGAGCCATTGACCACAACTCTCTGGTTGCATCCATGCATCCAATTCCTTATCCACCAGTTTGTCCACCCTTCAAACCTCTATCTCTTCAATTTGGAGATAAGGATGTTATGTGATTTACTAATTAATTTTGATTCAGCCATATTATTAGTAGAGCATTTCTCAGTCTTTTTACGGTTATCTCTGTATATAAATAATCCTCTCTTGTGTTCTCAGGCTCACCAGCAATTCTTCTTGCAAAGTGCTTCTAGAGGGTCCAGTCCATACCTCTTAGCTCTTCAAGGATCTCATGGTGTGAACTCTGTGATTCTAGCCATACAGTGAAGCAAAGGCAAAGATGATTTTCTCAGGGTAAGTGATTTGAGTATTGCTTAATAAATTTTGTCATCTGACGGGGGGAGGAACAGCTGAATCACATGCCTTACAGGAAAACAGGTGGGACCAATGGGAAGAAAGATGAGCCAAAAATCACACAATTATTTTGTGCTAGCTTAATGTCTGCTTGTTCTGCCCAAAGGTAAAGACATAGTTATCAGCGCCATTTATCAGGTACGCCATTTTAGTATAAACTTGTTTAAAAAAGGGTAGAGCCCCTTTGTCATCTTAATTAGACAGTAACCCATTGATTCCAAGTGGGCCTTCATTTTCTAATTATTTAGTACATAATGTCATTAAACATCTTTGAGTGGACAGGATTGCTCTAAAAGCTTTAGTTCCAGAGCTCTAATATTAGGCTTTTGGCATTCATCCCTGTGTGTGAAAAGCAGTCCGTTTGTTTACCAGGAATTTAGATTCCCATTACTGGGGGAATTAGCAGTGAGCTATTAGTCTGATTCAAGCACTTAACAATTGCTGATCATCTCCTCCTAGCTTGGGGATAATGGAGGTGATCAGCTGTAAATGGAAAGTATGTGGGGCTATTTTCATGAAGGCACTTGGAGAAAGTGCAGCATCCCCTGACCTCTGCTAACCCTGGGGTTTGCAAGAAACCCAAACACCAAGTCACTTCCTGGAGGAGAGCTAATCACCTATCAGAAGAGCTTCCATTAGAGACTAACCAAGCTCAGCCTCAACCGACCTTGCCTCAAATGAAAAAAGGTTCAGCCACAAAGTCCCTGGGGAAGAAGTGATTAGCCTCTGATTGTATTTACCAGGATCTGTTTCAATGGGGGAAGCAGCTGTGGAATAGCTGTGGGTTGTGATTCCATAGCAGTGCTGAACGATCCTGTGGAGCTCAGCAGTGCTGGTTGGCTTCCTCTTTCTCCACTGTTGTCCCCAAAAGCTTTGTCTGGTTCATGGACACCTCAAAGGGTACTTTGACAATTCTCCTTTTTATTCTTATGTAAAGTTGCCTACCATTTTGGCAAATAGAGTGACATGATTTTTCAGATGTATTGAAAAAGATACTTTCATTCTTTACAGATGCTAAACCTGTAGCACTTTCCTATCAACTGAAAGTTACCTTTTATTGTCAGCAGATTTTGAGAGGTGTGCCAGGGATCTGTAGCCGGGAATCACTGTTTGAAACAAACAGTGCTTTAGCTTTTCCTCATCTGCAATAACATACTGTTCCCCCTTCTAAGAGGAAAACTGCAGCCACTTGATCTTACTAAAGCATAGGCATTTCTTGGAGGCAGTAGGAATGATTTGAATGAGGCAAGGACACTAATTTTGGAGTTGCAAATTCAAGGTTTATCTCTGGCATCATCTAGCTTATGACCTCGGGTAAGAAATGTGTATTGCTTCTCCCACTTGTCACAAGAAACCACTTATCTAACAGCTGGCTGAGCTCACTGCTGGAGGACTGACTATATAAATGCCCTTTGTAAATGCTGCATTAGATCATGTTAAGGGATCTAAGGCTCTATCAGAGTTCTAGAAGCCATATCTGAAGTACCTGACAGTGAGTGATGTCTGTAAAAGTTGTCGATTGCTTTGTAAGAGATTCTAACTCTGTTGTTTACATTTCTTTCCCATAATGCCTCCAGCAGTGGAGACAAGGAGTGTAGCGCCTATGAAATGCAAAGGAAGGCAGGAGACTTCTAGAGTTGCAAGATAAATTTTATTAGTCAGACCTCGCATTATTTTACTCGTTAAAAAATAATCCACATTATTATCCACACTATTAGAAGGTTCCCTCCTCATATATGCTTGCTGAAAGCTCGTTGTTAAGACTGTTTGGATGGAGAATTTTTATTGGATTATTTTTGTGTTTTGTGGATTATCTTTTGTGAGACCACAGGTCATCACAGGATGTTGTATTCCACTTTCTGGGAACAGAAGCTGAGGCGGGGTTGTTAATTGCCCTGTAGCATGATTAGTAGGCTGTTCTGAATGGGTTTAGGAAATGTGCCGGTCTTGGAACACTGGTGGTGCTAACAGAACTGAATTGATAGCGATACTGGCATGACATTTCTAGTAGCAGTTAACTTGTGCATGCATATATGCTGTGTAGTTGAAAAACTGATATTTGGAGATCAGGTGTAAGAAAAGTCTAAGCGAAAATGGGTTTGTACTCACAGCAGTGTGAGTACCTGTGAATGAAGGTGTAGTTAGAAGTGAATTTTGCTTACAGTTATTGATGAACAAGCTAAGAGGCAGCTGTGTATATAAAGGTGCATGAAAAAGGGACACAGGACACTTGGAATAAAAACTAATAAACTGACACATTTTGCTTCTATTTCAGTCTAGAGCGTGTTTTGTCCAAATGTCAAGCATTTTCCTGTACAATCCAGGATATGACAGAAGACTGAAATTGCAATCAATAACCTTAGTAGTGATTTAGTGCCCTAAACATGAACAGTAAAATGCTAATTCCTTTTTCCATATCAATCTGTCTTACAGCACAAAATTTGGGAAAGAGGAAAGATCACAGCACAGATGAGTGGATGATCAATGCAGTACATTGTGTACCAGTGTGCGTGGTACAGATCACTCAGAAATCTACTCCATTATTCTCACAAATATTCTCTCTGTTGTGTGGAATAGTGGAAAGAATAACATCTTCTTCTTCCCTGTCACCCTCCATTAACTTCTGGAGATGACAGATGCTATTACATTACAGTCAAGAGTCTTGACACGTTTTTAAGTCCCACCATATGGAGGATGGTCTAATGTAGATACTATATTATTGTTACATGGACTCTGTTTTTATTAAATAATGGTAGCAAACATGTGGAAACAGTGCTGTCTCTTGCTCCAAATAGCCACATTTCAGTAGGTAATGAGAAATACCAGCACTACTACTCCTGTTTATTAAGAAGACATATTTGTTCCTACTGCATGTAAATAATGCATTGCTTCTTAGTGTGACAGAGGAGATGATGCTGCAGCATGCATAATTTCTTTGCTCTACCTGCCTAGGAAATAAACAGAAGTCTGGAATTGGAAATGGAAATATTACCACTGCAGAAGGTTAATTACTTTGATACACACGACAATGTAAGATTCTATAATAAGGTGACTGGGAACCACAGCATATTACCTAGCTGGTGCTTCCCTGGCAACAGATAAAGCACAGGATAAAAAGAAATACTCAGCTATTCTGCCTCTGTCAGGGATTGTAATCCTGTTTGGATGTGTATAGTATTGTTAAGATCTCTTGCCTCTCAGGATGAGCAATGGGCACTATAAATGTGCATGGAGGAGCTGTTTTGAGCTGAGGTTCTGGCTATCTGAAAATGTAGGCTGGCTGATGAGGCAACTCTTGCACACAATTGATTGTAGACTGTTAACTTATGCTCAGAAATCAATATTCACTTAACACCACATTTTAACAGACAAACGCAGTACAAACTAACAGCAGTTACACAGTGCACACATTTACATTCAGAATAAACAGGTCATGAAATAGCACTTGGCAGAGGAGGAAGATGGGGCAGGTGGCTGGAAGGGGACAATGGTAACTTGAATATGTGGACAGGTACAAAGAGATTTTTGCAACTGAATTGCAAAATTTGGTTTTGTGGTCAAGACACCTTCAGTGAGCCAAATGCATTCTCTAAGGGTTACCGAGAAGGTTTGTCCTGAGGCCAGGCAAGATCATCTTTTGCTAGATAAGACTAAATCTACTGAAGTTGAGCACCATTCATCTTGAACAACAAAACCCAAGTGTGTTGCTAGCCACGATAATGAATAATATATATGTTGGAGGGACAAAACAGAATGGAGCATAAACTCTAATATAGTGTTCTTGATCTGGACTGGTATTTTTCATATACTTAAAAGAATGGATTTGAAAAGGGAACTGAAAGTAATCCAGAGATGGTGTTTACCAAGGACTTCACATGTATATTTATTGAGCTTTACTTGCAACCCACCCTGAAGCACAGGTTTCTAGTCTTTAGGATGATATGCTCTACTCTATGCTTTCATAGGCTCAAGAAGTGGATACCAACAAACCTCATTAAGTTCAACAAGTCCAAGTGCAAGGACAACCCCCAATATTAGTACAGAGTGGGGGAGTGAATGGATTGAGAGCAGCCCTTCAGAAAAGGACTTGGATACATGGGTAGATGGAAAATTAGACATGAGTTAGTAAAATGCACTTGCAGCCCAGAAAGCCATCCTGCAGCCTAGGCTACATAAAAAAAGGCATGGCCAGCAGGCTGAGAGGCGATTCGTCCCCTCTACCCCACCCCACCTCCCCACCTGGAGTTCAGCGTCCAACTCTGGGGTGCCCAGTACATGACAGACATGGACCTGTTCAAGCAGGTCCAGACGAGGCCATGAAAATTATGAGAGGGTTAGAACTCCTCTCCTATGAAGAAAGGCTGAGACGGTTGATGTGGTTTGGCCTGGAGAAAAGAAGGCTCTGTGGAGACCTTGTTGTGGCTTTTCAATACATAAGGGGGGGTGATAAGCACAGAGAGAGACTTTTTATCAGGGCCTCTAGGGACAGGATATGGAACAACAGTTTTAAACTGAAAGAGGGTACATTTAGATTGAATATTAGGAAAAAAATATTCCCTGTGAGGGTGGTGAGGCACTGGCACAGGTTGTCCAGAGAAGCTGTGCTTGCCCCATCCCTTCAAGTGTTCAAGGCCAGGTTGAACGGGGTTTGCAGCAACCTGGTCTAGTGGAAGGTGGTCCCTGCCCATGGCATGGGGGTTGGAGCTAAATGATTTTTTAAGGTCCCTTCAAACCGAAACCATTCAATTATTGTATGCCTGAGAAGGAGCTGCAGATAGTGGGGTGGTCAGAGACAGTGCCAGGTCATCCCTAGAATCAGAAACGAAACTCTGCAGAAGTTCTGACAGAAATCAGACCTTTGATTGAACCTATTAAGCTGGAACATTAGCCTGTTACTCAAAACATGTACACAGCAGAAGCAATGGTGAGAACCGTACCTGCAGAGCTCAGTGCAAACTGACGGGGGGAAAGCGGGCTACAAGTATGTGGGAGGTTTCCAGTGATTGCCATTCTGGGTTAAGGCCATTCCTCTTGTCTGAAAGCCTTCTCTTTCCCAAAGGTAAATCTGTATTGGGACATGCCTGGATATGGAATAATAATACAGGAAGGAAAGATTCCATTTATGCCACGTTAATGTGGGCTCAGCAACAGGGGCAGGAACAGAGCCAGAGAAGGACAGGAAGTAGCAGCTCCAGAATATACAGAGGAGGCCATAGGCATACTGCTCTGTTCGGAGCTGTCTCGCTGTGTCTTCCCTTCAGCCACCTAGGAAATAAAAAGCAGGGATGAATCTCAGTTAGACACATTTATGCTCAATCTTCTGGCTGCAGAACCTCCAGTTCTGAGCACTAATGTGAGACTATTGAAACTCCTGTGGCCAGGTATACAGCCTGTGCTTGTCTGTGGAAGGAACAACTTAAAGTGGAGTAGTCCAGTGTTCTGCATGCACATGGCATCCCTTGGTTTGATGTCCAAAGTCACATATTTCCAGATCCAAGGTTTTTCAACTACTGTCTCTAGGCTACTTGACTTGCTGCTTTGTGAAGGCAACAAAGCGTTGCGTACCTGGGACATTGCTGAAGAGAGAGATGTGCTGGCACTGTCTCCTTGGAAGGTTAGGGAAGATGAATAGAGTAAGTCTTCCTGTCTTTCTAGAGCTGTCTGCTTCAGGTGCATTTGAGACCAAATGGTATTTTCTGCAAACAGAAGTAAAGCAAGAGTCTTACTGTACTTTTCTTGTGCACACCTTGGAGTCTAGTGAACATAAGTCTAGAAAAACTATTTTAGGAAAGGCACTCACAGGCTGTGTGGCCTTAATTTAGGAAATACCTATTCTCTGTTTGGTGAATGGCCTGTCAGTTTGTGGGTTTACTTGTGAGATTGGGCACACTGCAAAAACAGTTTGATCTGTACTTGAAGACTTTTGGGTCCCTCTGTGACTTTCCCAACTCTGTATTTTGTAAGAGGTTTGTAGTATCTCGGATGAGATGATTAAATTGTAGATGTGTCTATAATGCTGGGTGTAAGGCTTTTATATACTGCAGGAGGTAGGTTTAAATATTAATCATTTATGTAATTATGGTGTTTTCTTTTATATCCTTTTAAAGCTTTTACAAACATAAAATATTTAAATCTCATTAAGGTATGTTGCTAAAATGCTAGGGAGATAAAAGAAATACAGATTTAGGATTACACAGTTGCATATAACAGTACTTTTGCAACTGCTATGCTGAATCTAGTAACAGGCTGCGTCAGGAGCTACTTTTATCTTGACTGAGTAAGTGAGGGCCGGGGGTGAGTACAGAAACAGAGGACAAGGAGGAGAATCCTGACCCCATAATCCTGGTGCACAGGTCTGGTTACTCAGCAACCTATGGATACAGCATGTCTGACCTCCCCTCGGTAATGTTTTTGCAGTGCCCTTCATTGGAATGATGTTTCGAAATAGCTTCAAGGGTGTTTGAGATGAACAGAAATGTTGCCAAAAGATACAGAAACGTTTCTTAGAGCAGATCCAGGCTGGTCCCATAGGCTGCAGAGGAGATCGTGAAAACATTGCACAAGAAGATAGAACTATGCACGAGAGCAATGCAACATAGGATCTTGAAACCAAAGGAGTCAAATTTCCCTCTGCTGAGCTGTTTCTCTGTGATGTGACTGATGCTTACCAAGGCATTTGTTGCTCTCAAACATGCCGAGTATCTGGTCACACTTCTCCTTCTGGTTGCCGCTGTTCTCACATGTACACCACAAGGAGACCTCCACACTGGAGTTACTGACATAGTTGGGTGTCATGGGTGTGCCTGTCCCAAACCCCCAGATGAAAGAAGCATTATGAATCATATTATACTAAAGGAAATGCTGCTGTGGAGGCAGAAGCCTTCCACTGTGATAAGCGCATTACCCAGGTGAGGTCAGGAGTGCCAGCTGGGTGGCCCAGGCTTCATGAACCTACCTGAAGTCTGCTGGGCTGTGAGAAAGTGTTGAGATTGCTACCCCTGACTCAGGCACTCTGTGAGATGTATTGAGAACTGAAGCTGGTGCAAGCATTAAAATTGTGAAGGATTTTTATTTTAGGATGTGAGGGACCTGCGCGGACTCAGCTGTGGTACTGACATGGCAGCAAAAGGTACTCTTGCTTCTTGTGTATCTGGCAACACTGTGTAGCCAGGTGCCTTTTGAGTAACAAATACTGTACACCTGTAGTGTGCCACTCAGGCAGTGTTCATTGAGTATAAAACCAGCTGAGCCATCTGGAAAAATGGTATAGCCTAGATTTACAGCTTCTGAGGTACTGCTGCTCTTTACATCCTCTTTTCAGCCACTCTGAAAAAGTATTAGTAGGTTGGTAGATAGTAAATGACTAAAACCAAGGATGACCATCCTTCTAACAGCTGGTAGTGCTGTGTTCTGGCTGGCCCTGAGAACACAGTGTGCATAATACTAACAAGCCATCAGGAGTCTAAAAGTCAGGCAGTGATGGAATGCCATGTTTAATCACTGCTGTGATGGGATGTAACTCCAGCATTAGGAATGACTTAGTTCACACAAGCCCACAGAGCGCTGCTTATGAGGCACTTAGAGTGCTTTGCACCAGCTGATGATGCAAAGAGGTGTTCAGAACTCTCAGGCAAGGATGGGGCAAAGTACACCAAAAAATGCCATGGAAGAGCTCTCTTTGGACTGCATTTACCTCAGAGGCAAGGGAGAGCACTAGCATCAATGAGTAAGGCATATTCACTGGTGTACTGAGCACTACCTCCTGCAGGAGACCAGGATGGTCCTTCACAGCATCAATGTGCCTGCAAGTTTGTGGCCTGAAAGCATCCACCCTGTATGTTCCTGTGGATATCACTTACCAATCATTCCCATGTAAGCCTGCAGGCATGCAGCATGGTTGTGCAGAGAGCAGCCATCTGGAGACATGTCTACAGGTTGACAATTTTGTTGGAAGTCAGCCAGTCGGGATCTGTAGGAAGGAAAATGAGAACATCAGTGTTGATGTTGTTCTCTTGGATAACATCCTCTGCTGCCTGACCTACTTGCAGATATGGTCTTCTAAGCAGGAGTCCAGAAGCCAGAGGCAATTTGGTTTGGTGTTATACTGGAAGGAACAATCAGGAACAATAGTTTTCCGGCGTCTTTCTCCACAAAATTCATCTTGACATGGACAGAACAGGATCCTTTTGGTGAAATCCTCAGGAACTTTCTCAAAGAAATTCCTTAGCCCTCTGTGGCACTTGCGCCGGTCACAGATGTCCTCACTTCCTGCTCCCTTGGTGCAGATGGAGGCATAGTCGGTGCGTAGACGAAAACACTTCTTGCTCAGATTGCAGACATGTGTTGCTTTCAGGCATGGATTTGTTGCATCTCCTGCTAACTGTGAGCCTATAAAGCCAAAAGAAACACAAAAACCATGAAGCAAGTCTCCAGAAGAGATTCTGTATGGAAGCAGGAGTACTCCATTCTTGATGGTCAGATTCAAAAAATCAAAAAGAACAAAGCAAACCAGTCCTTCTATGTGCCTGCAGTATGACAGTGTAATTATACAAAAGTTACAAAAGAGTTTTTTTTTATTGGTTCATGGTAGGGTGCTTGTTTCAGAAAATGGATCATTGTGGGTTATTACTAGTTTCATGTGCCTGGATCTGTGGCTATATTTACACTTAGTAGGAGTGACAAATTTAGGAAAGTAGCCAGAGCAGGCTTTCCTTTGATTAAAGGGGCCATTACCCCAAATTGTTCTTAATAATCTTCAACCCATGAAAAGATGAGAGACAGCAGCATTATATCATGTATTCTTACCTGATACCAGAGCTGCCAGTTTATTATAATCTGTCTTCCAGTGTTCTTCATTTGCTGGATTCTCATAGGGAGAGGTCTCCAAATTGAAATAACCTAGGCAAGATACAATATATTTTATCCAGTAGGAGATGGGAGAAATGCTTTGTGACCAGCTTATTTATTTATTTCTTTGTTTGTTTGTTTATTCTTAAATGGATATTTTTCTTATTTGTGCCTGGTTCTTCCCTCAGGCTGGAGTTCAGAAATTCTCTGTCTCACTCAAAGCTAAATGCCAAGCATGGTTCTTCTGGTAATGCAAAGCTATTACTGTGTAAAACCCTCATTACATTTTGTCCAGCTGGAATTTGGTCTATGTTGTCATTTGGATTTTTCAGCTTCAGTAAGTGTGAGGAGCTGAGCAGCACAGGCAGGCTCTAGTGGGAGGTCAGGTGCAGGCATCCCACAAAAGAAAGCAGCAGAACACTTAGGGATGCCATGGCAATGTGTGTCATAATCACATGCATTTTCAGTGACAGACAGACAGTACCATTTTGAGATATTTTTCACAGCACTAAATCTTATCTCAGTGTAGCTGTCTTTGTCTCTTAGGGTCGCTGGTGTATTTGAAAGGCTGGTCCCATACCAGATCAGTTTTCTCTGCTTACCAAACAGAGCAGTAATGAGTTCTCTTTACTAGGAGATATGGTTCCAGAGCAATTACCTACAGTGCTTAGAAGTGGACTTTCACAGTTGTTTTCAGCTGGGGAGCGGGGGTAAGCCTTACTAGTAACTTGTAAATTTTTATTATTTCGTCTCACCATCTGTCATGCTGGAGTGAACGGTCCAGAAAACGCGTAAGCAGTGCTCCTGTCTCTTCATGCGCCGGTGACACTTGCAGTGCAGCAAAGAGCTGTTCCCGAGGTCAAGCTCTGCATTCAGACATCTGACCCTGCTATCGTGATCCAGTGAAAGGAGGCGAGTCTTGGCCAGGGCACAGTTTTCCAGGGTCCTGTATGTGGCATTGCAGGTGGAGTCGGAGAGGCACAGCTGCTCTGCCACAACACAGTCACTGCTGGGCAGAGCCATGAGGTCTCCTGATCAAGTAGAGAAAAGACTGTTAGGACCCCGGTCAAGATGAATGCCACACAAGCACTTTGTCATTGTTCTGCAGGGATCCTGTTTTCAACAAGGACTCCTTGCAAGAGACAGAACTTGTTGGGATCTTTCATGTGGAGTAGTAAGGAACAAGAGCTGTCTCCATTCAAAAAAAAAAGGATGAGTATAAACGAAAGAGGGAACAAAAGGTTAAATAAAAGCCTCCAAAATGATTTTGTTCAGCTTGGCCAGGATCAGGGATTGCTCTGTATTTTATGGACTAGTAAATCCCTGTGAAACCTTGGGGCTGCTGAGGCCTGCTTTGAAGAAGCTCTTCTATCTGGGCACTGAAAACCACAGTGCAATAAGCACATAGTAATACCATACTGTGTACTGTGAGTCAGTGCTGCTGCAATTACTGAAGTATATGCTGGTCATTAAGAGATGTACTGAGAAAACCATTTATAGGGTATAAAAACAACTACTTTAATGAGCCTGAAGACTTAAGAATGTGTATTTTTTGCATAATAAAATGAATCCTTAACAAAAGATGCAAGTAGCTTCATACGGAAGTGCTGATATGCAGTCAATTAAAGTACATGGAACCCAGTCCCTAAAATCCCTGCCAAAAATGCAGATGAAGGTTTGGCCCATAAGAACGTCATGAAGTTCAACAAGTCCAAGTACAGGTGCTGCACCTGGGTCAGGGCAATCCCAGACCCAAGTCCAGCCTGGGAGATGAACCAGTTGAGAGCAGCCCTCCAGAGAAGGACATGGGGGTTCTCGGGGTGAGCTGGTCACGTGCACTTGCAGCCCAAAAAGCCAAACATGTCCTGAGCTGCATCAAAATCAGCATGGCCAGCAGGTCGAGGGAGTAGGTTCTGCCCCTCTGCTCTGCCCTCATGAGACCACACCTGCAGTGCTGTATCCAGCCCTGGGGCCCTCAGCACAGGAAGGACATCAACCTGCTAGAGTGGGTCCAGAGGAGGCTCAAAGATGGTCCGAGGGCTGGAGCATCTCCAGCTATGAGACAGGCTGAGAGAGCTGGCGTTATTCAGCCTGGTGAAGGCTCCAGGGAGACCTCCACTGGAACCCCTTCCAATACTTAAAGGGGACTTATAAAAAAGGAGGGATAGCAACTTTTTATACAGGCAGATAGTGATAGGACAAGGGGGAACAGTTTTAAAATAAAAAGGCAAGATTTAGATTAGATGTTAGGAATAAGTTCTTTATTCAAAGGCTGATAAGGGCCTGGCACAGTTTGCCCAGAGAAGCTGTGGCTGCCCCATCCCTGGAAGTGTCCAAGGCCAGGCTGGATGGGACTTGGGGCAACCTAGTGCCTAGGTCTAGTGGAAGGTGTCCCTGCCCGTGGCAGGCGGGTAGATCAAGATGATCTTTAAGGTCCCTTCCTGCCCAAGCCTTTCTATAATTTTATGATTATGTTGTCATGGGTAGGTGAATTCAGTCTGTAATCTTTCTTCATTTCTGCAGTATATGAATCTATGTTAATGGTACAAGTACAATGAAGTCTTGGAACAAGACAGTTTGCTAATAAAATTTATATATAGGCTGCTATGTTTCTTCCCTTCTGGTCAATATTCCTTGGCTGGCTTTAGGAAATGACTGTGCTGAGCCTTATATCTACCTTTAGTGTTCTTTGGGTACATCATCTTACCTATCATCCTCTTGTTCAGCAGGTGCAGTAGTACTATTTCAGTCTGCCATCTCTATAAATTAGGGGGAAATCTTGGTACAACTCATATTGCCCAGGGTACCATCTTCCCATGTAATTTGTTCTCTCACTTCCTTCACTTTTGCTAGCTTCACCAGTTTATTTGCTGTAAGCAGTAGAATGCATAATTCCATGCCAGCCTGCTTCTCAAAGTTTCTACTTTCCCTACAGCCCAGTAATATTATCTAGGTACCTCTGTCTCACTTTTACAAGTTTTTTTGTTCTACTAGCAACTTACTGCACTTTGTAGTTCACCTGCCTCTTACATAGAGACTTGGTGACTTTTCAAGCTCCTTGAAAAATCTCTCATCAGGAATGCTTTGTATCCAGCACAGTGGGTTCAGGTGAAGCTGCTCTAAACTTTAAATTTAAAACATGACCTCTGTAGACATCATTTACTAGCTGTGCATTGTTGTAAGCCCTGAAATTTGGCAAGTTATTTCATTTTTTAAAAACCCTGTCTTAGTAGTCCAGTAACAACATGAAAGAATGAGAAAGCTAATTCTTTCCTAGATTTGTGGTCTAGGTTGCAGAACATGTTAAAGATGTATGTGTATGGGAATCCCATCTGTAGTTTAAAAAAAAAACCACCATGTTAAAAGGTAATAACCAATTAACATATGATTATTTATACCTTAGAAAAAAATGGATACGTAATACAATACACCTTTATTCTCCCTTTTCAATGTCCTGTCATATAGATATGTCTATCTTGTTGCCCCTGATGCACCACACTACTTAAAGGGACAACAGTTACAGAACGGAAGCCCTTCATTTATTAAACGCAGTTACCAAAGAAGCATTGGCATTCGGACATGGCAAATTGTGGAAAATCTTTTGTAATCGTGTGGCTGCTGCTGTGGTCTAAGTGCAGCAGCCCATCTTCTAGCAGTCAAAAAGCTGCAGCTTCTTCTGAGTGCAAAGCATCCCTAGACAGAAACTAGGAATGCTTCAGAGCAGTTTCTAATTTCCTTATTCCTAGTCACATCAGCCCTGAAGACTGAACAAGACATGAACTGGAAAAAGGAATTATTTCAATCCTCAGTTCTTGTGATTTGGCAATAGTAGGAGGCAGAGTAGAACAATCAGCTGCATCTCTGCAGGAGTTCCTTGGATTGGTTTTGGCAAACTGAGCCTCGTCTCGGAAAGCTATGGGCCTGAAGCATTCCAGAGGGGGAATGCATGGTGGGTAGATATCAAAAACTGCTCTGGGCGAAGCCAGACAGAGCGCGGCGCAGCCGGGAGCAGCTCAGGCGAAGGAATCCCCACGTTGTGCCCGTCGGGCCGCATTCAGGGATCGCCACCGGCATCTCCTCTCGCCTCCTCACGCCTTGCCTCCAGGGGCAGACGTTCCCCTCCCCACGGCGTTCCTCCAGTTTGGCCACAACTACACTGGAGGTTCCCCGTTCGGGCCAAAGCAGCAGCCGCCTTTCCCGATTTGAATCGCGAATTCCTACCCGCCGCCTGCGACCGGGGCAGCTGGAGCCGCGAAAGCCGGGTAGCGGCTGGGAGCGCCGCGCTCGGGACGCGCTCCGCGCCTGCCCGGCATCGGGGGAGCAGCGGTCAACCCTAGGGACCGCGACCTCGGCGCCGCCCCTGCAACCCGCAGCCGCCCCGCGGCGGGACCGGGGTGCGCGCGATCCCGCTGTCCTCCCGCCGAGAGAGGGACGGGGACGTGCCGCCCTGCCCAGCCCGCCCCGCGGCCCGGGCGCTGTTACCGGCACGGGAGAGAAGCAGCCCCAGGAGCAGCGCCGGCCCCATGCTGGCGGTCGGTGGCTCCGAGCGCCAGGGCTGCAGCTCACACGCTGTGCGCGGCGCCACCTCGGTTCTGCTGAGTCCGACCCGCCCCGTCGAAGTGCGGGCGGCGAGCGCCGCCCCCGGCCCGACCCACCGCGGGTCCGGGACCCGCCCGCGGGGAGCAAGGCGGCCGGAGAGGCCGGGGGGCGGCCGTCGGGGCTGGTGCGAGACGGGGCGGGTGGGAAGGTCATCCAGAGGGCGCTGTCCCCAGGGCGACCGGGGAGCCGCTGGACCCGGGGCCGGGCAGTGCAGGAACGCTTCAAAAGGGGCGTTTTGGAAGGGGCTGCGCAAGGCGTTTGTTTATTTATTCATAGCACACCTCAGTACCGAGAGCAGAGCTGTGACTGCGCACCCTCGGGGGCGTACTTGGGTAAAGGACAGTAAGTCTCCAAGGGAGGGAGTGTTCTTGGAGGATATAGAGGCTGACTGCCTTTTGAGTAGATTCCCCAAGTAATTCTTGGGTCTGTGGAAGGGATGACTGAGCTTGTGGCTTCTTCCTTTTGGCTTTGTTGTGAAGGCTGTTATTTCAGTTTCGTACCTGTTGCTGGCTCTGTCTTGATTGAGCTGCTTGTCTGCACCCACACAAAGGATGGCATTTCTGAGAGCCCACACGGCATTTAGGCAGCTGTGCTTCTTTTGGACAGATGCTTCCTTTTAATTTGCATCCTAAGATCAAATTAACCAGTGGGGAAAAATTACAGTCCAACACGTGCATGTCAAACATTAGTATATCAAAATGAAGGGAAACGTTTTGTAAGTCAATTGTTTGCATAAGAAGAGAGACCTACCCCATCTGCCCGAAAACCCCAACAGAAAGGGTAATAACTGTGCAAATACATTAAGTATTCACAATCGAATTCAGTGGTGCCCTCCTCTTCTCAAGTTTTTGAAAAAGATTAGTCCTCCTGCTTATTGCAGGGAACTGCTGTGAGAGAATTCTTCTGAATGGAAATTACTGTATATCACTGTATTAAAGCAAGTGTGTAAAGCACTGTATTAAAGTAGCCGTTCCAGTGATATGCTAGACATTTCATCTCTACATTCATACTGCCACAGCCAGTGAAGAGTGGGTTTAACCAAGGAAGTATTTTGTTTGCTGTAGGTGCTGAGTTACTTAGTTGTACATTATTTTGTATAGTACTAATCTTATGAAGATTATAGCACACTTGTGCTTCTGCTGCTTTTTTCGGGATTTGACCACTACAACCCTTCTCGAGTCAAAACCAGAGCACGTTACTGGGAAGTGCAAAAGATAATGAGTCTGGTCCATTTGTCAGGAGTACTATCAGAGAACTGCTGGGGGAGGTAGCACAGAGGAAGGCTGAGCAAACACTTCTCTGCCTGGGCTAATATTTACAGCACCACACTCTGCTCTTTACAGGGCTAGAGACAGACAGCAGACATTCACAGCTAATAGTAACACCTGTACACTACAGAAATATTAACCTAATGCAAACAACCCAGCAGAAGCTGATGTCTGTATTTATGGAAAACTAAATAAAAACTTCCTCCATTTCCTAGCATGAGTGCTAGCGCCCTAAACAGCTCTGGCTGCTCATTGCCAAAGAAGGTTCAGCAGTTTGACATCCATAGCAGCTACCCATAATTTTGTGTTTCAGTTCCTGGGATACTTGGCCACTTCTGGCTCAGACAGTTTTACTCTTTTGTTCCTATTATGAGTAAAGAATTCAAAGCTGCTCTTGTATTTTAGCCTCAATGTGGTTCACAGCAGAAAGGTCAGAGATGTTTAGGTGTCTGGTTAAGTACAGTCATACAGCTCAATGGGTAGACTGTACCTTGGTGAGAAAAATTTTAAGTCATTCTACAGGAAAAGGGAACTAAGACATTTATGATGAGAAAAATTCAGGGTGAGCAATGGACCTGCTGAACAACATAGCTTCAGTCCAGAGGGGCTTTGAGAAATGAAAGAACTGGGTCAACAGGTGCCTTATGACGTTTAGGAAGGCGAGTTGAGTTCTGAAACAGGGCAGAGTGATCCCATTGCATCTTTCCTGGCTGAGGACTGAGTGGATGAGGAGCAGTCTGCTGGAAGGACCTGGAAGTTGCCAAGGATACCAGTAAGCTGTGATTGTGAATAAAACAACCCACATACCACACTGTATTAGGAAGAACATGGCTAGAGACTGGAAGAAGTTATTCATGTCTGCTTAGCAGTGGTGTGGCCACACCTGGACTGCTGTGTGCAGTTTCCTGCCCCTGAAGTTCAAGAGGGATGTGGAGGAACTAGAGAGGGTCCAGTGGAGGGCTACCAACATGATAGCACATGACCTACAAATTGATTATCAGAGCCGGGCTTGTTTGCTTGGCAAAGAGGAATTTCAGAGATGATCTGCTACAACTCTACAGCTGCTTGAAGGTGAGCTGCAAAGGCAATAAACGCAAATGGCAGGTGATACAAGAAATGATGATGGCCATAAATTCCATCTCAAGTTGTTCAGGCTGGGTGCTAGAAAAGAAAAACTTTTACACTAAGAAGTTGGTGTAGTGCTAGAACAGGTTATCTAGAGATGTATCAGTCTGTATCCAAACTTGCAGAAAAAGCTACAGCTGACTTGCTCTTTTGTTGGTGTTAGTACTGACTAGCACAAAGATGTGGGATTAGAGACTAAGTCCCTTTTCACCAACTAGTTAAGGCAATGGTTAGTGTGCACATGCTTGGATGACAGAAGCAATTTAAGGCACGAGCAGTTCAGAAGAAAAAGTATTCGTAAAAGGAAAGCAAAAATACTTTTTCAAGAGAAGAAAGGAGGAGTACCTTAGAACAGCGCTGCTCTACTACCTTAAGCGTACCTTAATTTTTTCAGAGGCAAGAACATAGACAAAGTAAGTAGTTTTAATAACGCATTACACTATATTTTGATTCAAAGACATTTCAGTGATGCACTGTGAGCCCATTTTTCTGATCCAGGTATATCCATGATGCATGTTGTCTCTCCTTGTCTCAAGTGAAGTTTAGCTTGCAGGACAGTGGATCTGGCAGTGGCAAGACAGACCCAGGCCTTAGGGGTTGTAGCTGTTCAATGTAGTCAGAAAAATAATGGAACTGTCATGGTTTTGGAATGGTATTTCCCAGTTTAGTGCTCCCACTAAAACTGCGCTGCTTGCTCCCCCACCTTCCTTCAACTGGAAGAACAAAAGGCAAAGATCACGGGTGGAGATAAGAAACAGCAATGAGATAAGGAACAGTAACAGCAACAATATTAATAACAAAAGGTATAAGACAAAGAAATTATTTGCATGGACAATACTGACTAGCTCTTCCCAACCATACTTTCCCCCACCAGAAGGAACCCCTTCTCCTCAGAAGCGATGTGAGGTGGTATCAAATAATACTAGAGTATTGGCCATGCCCCCTCCCACGGATCTGTGCCAAAACCAGGACAGGAACCAAACCAAAGATTTTACTTTCCTGTAGGCTGGAAAGGTACTGAAACAGGTATTAAAGCAATCAAGGTAAAGAACATGGATTAGATTATTTCCCCTTGTTTCAGCAGCAGTCCTGCAGCTGCTTTCCACAGTGAAATGGACTGGACTTCTATTCATTCAAGCCATGAGACTGAGGACTCAAGGCCACATTAGGCCACAAAGATCAGTGGTCCCACTGCTGCCACCTTCACTACTTTTCAGTGCTGTGGAACACAGAACCAGAGCCAGTAGGTTCTTATTTTAATCACTCCTGTAAATTTTGTCCTCTTTACTTGTAAAAGAGATGGGCACATGACAGGGCAGCAGCACAGGGGCTGTTTACTTTACATCTTATCAGCAGCATTAGGTGCTTTAGAGACTACCAGGAAAGACTGAGGTACAAGCCGCTCCTACTGAGTCAACAGTATGCCCTGGCAGCCAGGAGGGCCAACCATGTCCTGGGGTGCATCAAGCAAAGTGCTCCCAGCCAGTCAAGGGAGGTGATTGTCCTGCTTTACTCTGCACTGGTGTGGCTTCACCTTGAGTAGTGTGTGCAGTTTTGGGCAGCACAATATTAAAAGACATTAAGCTACTAGAGACCATCCAAAGGAGGCCACGAGGATGAAGAAGGGTCTGGAGGGGAAGCCTTATGAGGAATGGCTCAGGTCACTTGGTTTGTTCAGCCTGGAGAAGAGGACACTTGACGGGAGACCTCATTGCAGTCTTCAACATTCTCACAAGGGGAAGTGGAGGGGCATGTGCCAATCACTTCACTCTCATGACCAGTGACAGGACTTGAGGAAAAGGCTTTGAGCTGAGTCAGGGAGGTTTAGGCTCAATATTAGGGAAAGGTTTTTCACCCAAAGAGTGGTTGAGCACTGGAATAGGCTCCCCAGGGCAGTGGTCACAGTGCCAAGCACCTGTCTGAGTTCAAGAAGTGTTTGGACAATTCTCTTAGGCACATTATGAGATCCTTGGCATGTCCTGCACAGGGCCAGGAGTCAGACTCGACGATTGTGATGGGTCTCTTCCAACTGAGCATATGCAATTATTCTATGATTCTGACACATGGCAGGACTTTGGACCACAGCACAGAGCTGCTGTATCAGCTGCTGATAGATGAGGCTTTCTTTACTGATTTTGTCCCTGGCCAAAAAATTTTCTAGGATTTCCAATTTCTTTGTCTGTCCTCAGAAAAATCCTCTCTTCCCTCCTATCCCTTGTGGTTTTTTTAAGCATCCAACAAAGTACTTGCCTGAAGAGCTACCAGCAAGAGTGTTGACAGGTGAGGAGGATACCTGAATGCACTCAAGGAGATTTTAACTGAAGTTTTTATACAGTTATGAAGTTTATGAAGGTCATCCAGCATAAATGTAAAGGGAGACTCCATGGGCCATAGCCAATTGTGCTCCAGAAGACTATGGCTGTTTGGGTGTTGGAAGGCTTGCCTCTGAGGTGCAAACCAAATGGGTAAAACTACCCTATTTTTTTTTAGTAGCCACATATAGCACAGACACTGGATTAAGTCTTGACAAACTGTTGGAAACAAGTAGTAGTCTCACTGATGGCCACAAACAACCTACACGCACCAGATTATTATTTTTTTAAATTACAGGCAAAGTCAATAATTCATATTCCTTAGCCTATCCTCTTGTCTCTTTCCACACAGACGAGTTTTTGCCTCTTCGAGGTTCCCTGATATCAGAGTCACTCTTCATGGTTCTGTCACTATTTCAAACAGTTGATGAAATAATCTGAGATATTTAAGGGTCATCAAACCCAGTGGGCCTGAAAACACATTTTTCTAAGCAGTCTATGTTTGCCAAACATTCTTACCTTGCTATTGTTTAACTGCCTGAGTGTGTGTCAGCACAGGCAAGCAGCAACCAGGACAGCCACATGCCCACGGCTAAACCCCACAGAGTAATCTATTTTCCTTCCCTTGCTAACTGGGGGATCCCCAAAGCAACCCCTTGGCAGAGGCACACAAGGGGAGACACAGGCACCATTAAACTGGGTTCATGCCAGAGGATCACCGGAGTGTTCACACCGGTTTAGCAAGGGTTATTCCCAGCTTCATGTTTATAATCCTCTTCAACAGGCAGTCACCTACTTTTAACCCATTCCTCCCAACACAGAGTTGCCAGCTGGCGGTTCCAATTATCACGTTGCTTTTTGCCCACCAAACTCCAACACAGAGCAGGAGGAACACACACAGATCTGTTAGAACATATCGTGGCATATCTGAATGGAATGTGGGAGGTATTGAAGAAAAGGGCCTTGTGAAAGCAGATCAACTGTATGGACTTCAGACCAGGTACCAGGAACGTTTGTGTAATACATAGCTTGACTTTGTTCTTCAATAAACTGTACAGAACTTGCTTAGTGATGTTCTTGTCGTGATTTATGCAGTAGATTCTCAAGATGAGCAGGTATTGCAGCGCTGATCCACTCCCAGGAGCACGGGACAGGTGTGGGAGACTGCTGCAAAGGTGGCAAAACAGAAGCAGAACCGCTTTGAATGGCTCCCTGTTTTGTCTCATGCACAGAGAGCTTCCTAGGAAGACCTGAAGCTACATCCCAGGATCCACCTCCCAGCTTTTTGTAACCACCCTCCCGACCCATTCCCTGCAGCCCCAGCCGGCCCAGAGCCGGCTGTGACCCGGGAGTACCGAACAACCCCGAGGAGGCCCGTCCCCCCCACTCGTTCGGTTCGGTTCGGTTCGGTTCGGTTCGGTTCGGTTCGGTTCGGTTCGGTTCGGTTCGGTTCGGTTCGNCGGTTCCGCCCGGACCCGCCCCGTCCCGTCCCGTCCCGCACCCCAAGGTCCGCGGACCGGAAGCGGAAGCGCGCGGCACCTCACTGGCGGCGGTGCCCCTCGCGTGGGCCCAGGCCCGTCTTTCCGGTTCCGCCAGAGCGGCGCGGGCGGCGAGTGACGGGTTTCGGGTCCTTCCGCGGCGCCGAGGGCGGCGCGGCCCCGCCCGGCCCATGGACCGGCACAAAGTGAAGCGGCAGCGTCTGGACCGGATCTGCGAAGGTGCGGCGATCAGGGCCCCGTCGCCTGCGGAGGCGCTGCCTAAGGCCTTCTGGAAAGGGCCAGATGCTAGTGACTGTCGGAGGCTCTGTGGACGTACAAGTTCTGCTCACTTAAGGGGGAAATAGTATCTGGGCATGCTGGGATAGAGGGGGGGCAGGTCACTGAGAAGGAGTTGTGAAGCGACTTCGTCACTCGTTTCAGGAGCCTGGAGTAAGATGGCATGCCGCTGCGTAGATCACCTCTATTATTTCATTGATATAACATGCTTTATTTTCCTTTATTAAGTGGTGGCAGAGGTGGTTGTGGGTTTTTTCCTAGCCTCTTTTCCCTGTGTTTGTTCCCTATTCATGTCTTTTGCTTTGCCTAATCTGTTCTGAAATACTATTAGTGACTTATTGGACTAGCAGATGAGGGTTCCAGAATTCTCGTCTTTCATGTAATCACTCCTGCTGACTTTCTTAATAGGCATACGGCCTCCTATTGTGAATGGCCCAATGCCAGCACGGCCACTGGTTGCACTCCTGGATGGACGAGATTGCACTGTGGAGATGCCCATCTTGAAGGATGTTGCTACAGTGGCATTTTGCGATGCTCAGTCAACTCAGGAAATCCATGAAAAGGTGGGCAAGAAAATGTGTAAGATTCAGAAGTAGAGCTCTGCCTCTTAAGTAACCAAACCAGATACTGATTTGGACTGATTTTTGTAATAGGTGCTGAATGAGGCAGTAGGAGCTCTGATGTATCACACCATTACCCTTTCTCGTCAGGATCTGGAGAAATTCAAAGCCCTCAGGGTCATTGTGCGTATTGGAAGTGGCTATGACAATGTTGACATCAAGTCTGCTGCAGAATTAGGTATGATGACACCATTAGGCGTCTGTTGCGATCAGAATTGAACGTGAAATGGAACACTGCATATGTTTTTGTGCTTTATAGCTGAGTGCATTTAAAAACTTCCATGTACAAAGATTTGGAGCTGCTCACTATCAGATGTCTTTAGGAAGCTGACCAATAGAGGAACTTAAAGGAAAGATTGGCTTAAAAGAAAGATTCTCAGTTTTCAGATTGCTCTGCTGCAGATGTTGGTGTCTTTGTTGTTGTTTGGGATTCAGGAACCTGAATATGGTGTGTAGGTAACTTTTGGTGAGGTGACTTTGGTTTTTTTGTGACGCCTGAGCAAATTGATGTCTGAAAGCCACCTGCAAATGCTGATGCAGGATAAACTCACTGTAAATGCTTTATGAGTTTTCCTCTTAATTTTGAATATGCAAGTAGGTTCTGATTCAAAACTTTATTAGTTATCCCTTTAGAACCCTAGGCATGTGAAAAACGTCTGGATCAGGTGACAAAAAGTTGCTATTTATTAAACAGATGGGAGTGAGACTTCTGGACCTTTTAGTCTCCTAGGTGAGATTGATCACCTGACTACCCTTTCCCTTCTTTTTTAAGTTTTACAAGTGTAAGGGATTTGAAAGCTTCCTTAATGTAATGCAGGTCTTGTTAAGCTTAAATCAAATACAGGTATTAGTCAGGTATTAGTATATAAAATTGAAATAGGTAAGCATTGCAATTTTCAGATCTGTAAGAACAGCTAATCTGCTAATAAATGAAGAGTTTGTATTGGGCTAGTGCTTGAATTAGGTCAAAAGAGCCTTTTCATCTGGATAATTCAAAGGAATAGTCTCAAGAGTTGCTGTCAAGGTCCTTGGCTTTCATCCAGCCTTTACATATTTGTGCTGAGTTTGGAACCTAACCTAGTCTTACGTTTCTCTACTTAAGGTCACCATCCATATCTTTGATTCATTCAGATTCAAAGATTTCCCTTTTCCCCCACTGCACACTCATTAATCCCAGGTGAAATGAATCAGTTCTTTCACCATCACACCATTGCTTGCCACTTTTGCTTTGGAGCGATAGTATGATGACCCTTACACATGGCCAGATGTGCTTTTTCATGGACAATCAATGGTTATTTTCATGCTTAGCCAGGCCTTTTAACTCATTCTGAGGTAAGATACTGTTCCTTGTGTGTTCTGAATCTTAAGACCAAAGGGCTGTTGTCTGTGTTTGTGTTTTTTTACATTTAGGTATAATACTGCATGCTAACACAAATCTATGTCTGGCTGTGTAACAGATGGATGCATGGGGCTTGTCTAGAGTTGAATGAGATGGTAACCAGTGAGATTAAGAGAAATTGGGTTTTTCTATCACCGCTACTCATGTCCTCTGAGTTGTCTGTGTGGCATTATGGCACAACTGGAAATAATTTGAGAGAGAAAAGCAGTCAGATATCTGGGATTGTCTGTGGCCATTGCTCTCCTAATTCTCATGGGTAAGCACGGTCTGAGTTTAGCCAAATGTCTCCTCTGAAGAGGCTTACGAAACAATGATGCCTTCAACCATTGCCTAGATTTTATTTCCAGTTTTTAGTTGGGTAGTGGACTTTTGAGGCAGAAGAGTTGCCTTGGTTTGGCAAGTGGCTAGGGTTACGTTTGGGAAGAGACCATTTTTCCATCTAATTTTTTTCATTTCTTGGCTGGTTTGTCAAATGAAGGATAACAGTAGTGAAATGGTATGTTGCCAGCTTCCCCCCTCCTATTTTTTTTTTTTTTAATAGACTACTCAAGACTTATCAGATTTTGATACAGTGTTCCATCTTTCCCTTTTCTGACGGTAATTTATGCTTCTAGGACTTCAACTCTGTTTGCGTTACTAATTGACCTGATAGTTGTAGCCATGGGTTTTATGGTCCTTGTGGCTGTATGTTATTCTAGAGTGGGAGTGTTATGTGTTGTTATTTTTAAGCGTAACTTCAAATGGATTTAGAGAAGCTCCTGGGGCTTCTGTCTGCATTTAATGAGTTAGTTACTTATTGTTGCTCCAGGGGAGGCTGATGCTTGCAGTGAGCATCTGGACCTTGAGGCATGAAGAGCTCAGCCATCTGTCTCAATTCTTCTACAGTCTGCCTGTTAATCTGTCAGGAGTATCTGTGGAAAGAGTGCATCTTTTTGAATGCAGATCTCTTAAAACAGTCAGTTGCTTGTATCACTTGTATGGCCCAGTTTTCTCATTTCAGACTGTTTGTTTGTTTGTTTGTTTGTTTGTTTGTTTGTTTGTTTGTTTGTTTGTTTGTTTGTTTTTCTGGTGAGTGTGTCAAACAGATATTTATAAGGAAGGAATGGTATTTCCTGGGGGATTGAAAAGATGGCTGGTCACATCTGTGTTGTTGTAGAGTGAGGTTCTGAAATGAATCCTGTGTTTCTTGAGTTCCGGAGTACTGAATTATCTTTCAGCTTTTTTGCTTAAAGAGCTTTATGTTGGTTTAGAATTTTGATGCTAAAAATCTTATATGACCTCTATGGCTTTGTAGGGATTGCAGTTTGCAACATCCCTTCCTCCTCAGTAGAGGAGACTGCTGACTCTACCCTTTGCCACATCTTGAACCTCTATCGCCGTGTTACTTGGCTACATCAGGCTCTGCGGGAAGGGAATCGAGCCTCAAGTGTAGAACAGATTCGAGAGGTGGCTGGAGGTGCTGTGCGTATCCGTGGGGAGACTTTGGGCATCATTGGACTAGGTAAGTGATGGGAATTGTTAGACTGAAAAGAGAACTGTGAACGTTTTTGGGAAGCTAAGAGTCACATACTGAGAAAAGTGATAATTCTACTACTGTTCTTTGTGAAACACACTGACTCCTAAGGAATGCTAGTACCCTATTCTGGATATCTTCAAGAGCTGGGTGTATGTCAGGGGATTGGGTATTCTTGTTTTGATTTCAAATGGTTAGAAGAATTGGAACAGTCATACAGCTCTTCTCGATGACTGTTTCCCTGTGTGCTAGGCTCTGTATCAGTAATAAAGCTGCCTGAAAGGTGGCTACCAAGTCCTTCTCCAAGTTCTTGTAGCCAGATTATTATCTCTGACTCAATAGTCCAGATTTAAACACAGTTTAAAAGCAGTTTGAAAACAACTGCTTCTTGACTAAGCTCTGGCTATTGCATGGGGAAGAACTAGAATTAGCTACATAGGAGCAGCACTTAATACCCTCCTCTGGATCCCTGTGGCAATCCTGGGGGTTTCCAGGGCTGCAATACCTTGGGCCCTGGCAGTAAACTTCAATGTAGGCTCCCAGTCTACCCCAGTATCTTGTCTTTAAAGTTTGTTTTACCTTTCCTTGATGATTGTGGGTTTTCTTTTGTGAAGGCCGAGTTGGACAGGCAGTGGCTCTGCGAGCCAAGTCCTTTGGCTTCAACGTGATTTTCTATGATCCCTATCTGCCGGATGGAGTGGAGCGATCCTTGGGTTTACAACGAGTAGGAACCCTGCAGGATCTACTAATGCACAGCGATTGCATCACATTGCACTGCAGCCTGAATGAACATAACCATCACCTCATCAATGACTTCACTATTAAACAGGTGCAGCAGGAGCTTGATTTCCCCCACAGAGCACTGTGGAAATGAATGCAAACCAAAACTGCTGCTTTCACAGAGGCTGAGAGCGTGTGAATCCTGCTGCCTCTGTTGTGTGCCTCCTGCCTTTGGAGGCTGGGCGCGTGTGGATCCGGGTGCCTGTGCTTTGTGCTGTATAGAATTTTATGTTAAGAAAAGAATAGGATTGGCTCTTCTTGCAAAGTAGTTTCCTTTATAAAGAATATTTTAGGTGATTCCATAATTTCAAATTATATTTAAAATAATTTACTGCGCTGGTTAGAGCTAGATGTGGTGTGGCTGGGACTGTGTACATTGTTTTACACAGCACTGCCAAAGCCTCTCTGCCCAAGCCCACTGCAAAGTCAGTCTCGGGCTAAACTCCACTAGTCTATGAATGCTTTCCAGTGCTTTTATGAGAGAGATTTGGACATTGTAGCCCAGTTTTGTAGAGCTGGATACTTGATTCATGATTCATGTCCTCTTTCTTTTTTAATGTAGTAGGATGAATATGGAGTGCAGAACTTGAGAGTTCCAGTTTTGCCCTTGCTGTCTTGTGGTTTTGTTTGTTGATTTTTAAAGCAAATTTCTCAAGCATTGCTTGCAGGCATATTCCCTGTGGTAAGCTTTGCAGTGAAAGCACTCCTAGTTCCTCCAGGCCTCATCTAATCCCTGCAGACTCCTGCACATTTCCAGTAGACTTCCCAAGATTCACTTAGCTTCCATGAAGAGTCTCATTCTCAATGCACGTAATATTTTTCTTCTTCCAGATGCGTCAGGGCTGCTTCTTAGTGAACACAGCCCGGGGAGGGCTGGTAGATGAGAAAGCCTTAGCACAAGCCTTGAAAGAGGGGAGAATCAGAGGAACAGCATTGGATGTGCATGAGTCTGAGCCTTTCAGGTAATGTTGTACCTGCATGCTTGCTGCTATCTGGTGGTTCACCTAAACTGGATGATTCTTTTGGTGGTTTGGTGGGGTTTTTTGTTTGGTGATGGGTTTGTGGGGGTTTTGTTTTGTTTTGTTTTGTTTTTGTTTGATTGGGGTTTTTTTGTTATTTGGGTTACAGTGATGCCCAAGAGGACAGATGGGGTTATCAGTTCTGGAAAAAAACCCTTTTTCTTCCCCCCCAGTTTTGCTCAGGGGCCGTTAAAAGATGCACCCAATGTTATCTGCACCCCTCACACTGCCTGGTACAGTGAACAGGCTTCCATTGAATCCAGAGAAGACGCAGCTAAAGAGATCCGCAGAGCTATTACAGGTAATGAAGAAGATTTGCAGCTGCTGCTGAATTAGTGTTTTTTTGTTAGTTCACTGCAAGGATTATGCTGATTGTTCTGAAAACAAGACTTATTAACTGGTTTCTGGAACTGGAGTGCAAGTTGATAATTGTATCTTTGCCTTCTGAGAATTCTTGTACATAGTACCGGAGTGGCTCTTTCTCTCCCTGGGAAAGCCTTTTTACCTATGTCTTCCAAATCCTTTGCAATAATTCCTTTGACAGTTTTACTATATGCTTTTTTCCTTGAGTAGTACATGTTGTCTGTTGAAAAAGGTGAGGCTTGGCAGTTGCAGTTTCTGGCAATAATTTTCACGAGATCATAGAAGTGGGAAGAAAAGATCAATTTCTTGCCATCCCCAGACACCAGATGCTTAGAGGAGAGTCTCTACCAGTGTTATCCCATGGAGGTGGATGAAAAGGATTTTGCGCTTTTCCTTTCTACTTTCCTTTGTAAATGCTGCAGGGAACAAGTCTCTCCTACCTGTTTTCTGGTTTTTTTTGTCATTCTTGGTGCCCTTGCAGGTCACATACCTGACGCTTTGAGAAACTGTGTTAATAAGGAGTACTTGCTGTTAGCAGCTCAGTGGTCCAATATTGATCCTGCAACTGTCCACCCAGAACTCAACGGAGCTGCAGCTTACAGGTGAGATATGTAGGTTATCCAAACATATCTGCCTGCTGAAGTAGGCCAGGGGTTTGAGAACTGCTTGTACCTGCAAACAGGTATGTCTGTGTTCCTATATACTCTGTATGAGCTCTTTCCCAAAACTTGAACAGCAGCACTTCTAAAGCTGTGTTAGGATTTAACATGTACATGGTCATATTTAGTTCCAGCTGCGTACTGGTCAGTATTTCCATGCCCAAGAGATACCTTAATATAAGAAAGCCTGCTGAATGCCCCAAAAAAAGGACTGGAACTCAACATTAGAAGTTGTGCATATCATTAGGGCTATATAAAAAAGGCACAGTTCTTACCTGCAGCCCAGATATGGACTATTACTGAGACATTGTCGAGTGGATTTGTTCGGTAGTCTAAATAGAGTGTATCTGAGTTCATGTGTTACAGACCTGTTAAGTGATTGTGAGCAGGTTGCTTCCCTTCTGTTTGTCTCCCATCTGCAAAGTAGGAAATACATTTTCTTTCCTTCTGTGAGAGATCTACAGAGGTTGAGATGTATTTATGGAGAGGCCATAGGGAAGCAGAATGGAAGTAATGGAAGAATAGTTCATTAGCAATTCATGACTGTCACTCTCCTATTTTTTGTCTTGCATCTAGCTGTTTTTTTAGTTCAGCTTCTTACTTCTTCTGTCTTGGAGCCCAGTAAAGGATAACTGCAGCTCACACTCCTCCTGCTGATGGGGAGGGAATTCCTAGCCCTCCAGGTGCCTTCATAGAGTGCCTCACAATGTTTTCAACTGGAGATAAATTTTGTATCTGTTTTCAGATGCTTGGTATGTGACCTCAGACTGTCTGGGTCTGTCCGCAAACAGGTGTCATTTGGCATTAGGATACCACTGCTACTCTTCAGCTCTGGAGACTTTTCCTGTGTTCTATCTCAGCATTTCTGTTAGAAAGAGGGATTTGTTTTCAACACATCTGAGGGCACAGCTCCTTTTCCTTTGAGTAACTCTGTTGGACAAGCTTGTAATTTCTATGTTTTTGTTGGTTTTAGGTTTCCTCCAGGAGTAGTGGGAGTAGCCAACCCTGGGCTGCCAGAACCACCAGTAGTGGAAGGGATTGTAGCTCATGGGATCCCTCCTGTTTCTCACTCTGCACCACGTACCCCTTCCCCAGGAGAGACAAGCAAACTGGATGCAGACAGAGAGATTCCTGCTGACCAATAGCAGCGTGTTTCTCTTCTCTCCTTTGGCAGCAGAAAAAAGTAGGAGGGCATCTCCTCCTAGGACCTTCTTTAACACCCTACAGACACTGTTTCCTGTTCACATGGGACAGGAGAATGCATTTCATTGCCGACAAACTTTAGCTCTTGCCTTTATTTTGTAACCCTTTAGTTATAATTTCTTAATGAATCTTTCTCCTTCTCTGGGGCATGGCAGCAGTGACCTTGCCTCCCCTTGACTTAACGAATCATTTCTCCCATGTATCTGCTTCAGTTGTCTGTGACAGGGAGCTGTCTTTGTGCGCTTGAAAATGGAAGTGAAGCTGCCTGATCAGGGATGGTCCACAGTGTTCTGAGCACCAGACTTAAGTGCACACTTCTCAGTTGTGACTTGTAGCTTAAATTTAATTTGGCTGAACCTCTTTTAAGTGTAGCCATGGGGAATATTAGAAAAAATATTAGTGAATTGGAGAAGTTGTGACTATTGTCTTCATTATGCCCTTGATAGGATGCAGCCAGTCTAAGCTCTGTGTGTTATTTCACTTGTTTTAATTAACGTTTCCTGTGCGAACAGGCATAGCGCAGGCACTGTTAGTTCTTGACCCTACAAAGTTTTCTCTATGCAGTTGTAGGCCTGAAGTTGAAAGTAACAATCTCAAAGCCAGCCTTTTAAATAATTTGGAAGGGATTAAAATGTCATCAAATGTATTTTGGTAGCCACCATGTTTGTGAGGCTTCAGAGTAGTTCACCCTGGAGTCTATAACTTGTAGAAGGTAAGAAAATGCAGAAATGGGAAAAGCTCGCACTGAGAGACAGCAAGTAGCAATAATGTGCAGCTGCAGTTGCTGGTTCCTCACACACAAGTACCTCGTAGTCTATGGCAGTGTTTATCCACAAGGGATCCCTCATGCTAGAATTCTAAGCTTTAAGATACAGATTTTTTTTCTTTTTGCATAATTACATCAGCTAGAAATAACGTCCCACTTGTCTGTGCTGGTGGAGAAGGCAGGTTTTAACAGGAAAAGGTTTTTCACCCAGAAGGTGGCTGAGCACTGGAATAGCCTCCCCAGGGAGGCTGACACAGCACCGAGCCTGTCTGAGTTCAAGAAGTGTTTGGACAATGCTTTTGGGTACATGGTGGGATTCTTGGAGTGTTCTGCGCAGGGCCAGGAGTTGGACTCAACGATCCTGATGGGTCCCTTCCAACTCAGCATATTCTATGATTCTGTGATATACTACATCTTTATGGCAGGGCACAGCAGCAGGGCAGCGCAAGATAGCAGTTTGTTTTACATGAATAGGCTTTGTGATACTAAAGGAGAATTAATACTCTCAGTTTTTCACCTGAAACCAAGGCAGGATTGTTGCTGGCGAGTCTTCTCCATTTCACAAATGATTGAATATGAATCACTTCTTTGAGGGATGGGGAGTCTTCAGCAAAAGAGGTTCCACAGGAGAAAATTTTTATTTAATTCCAAGTCTTCCTTTAATTTCATCTTGTTACACTTCAGTTAATAGCCTTTCCATGCACAAGATGTAACAATATCTGATTGATTTGTTCATGTTGTTTGGATATATTAAAGTAGGTGCTATATGGGAGGCATACCCTATGTGTGGGTTTCTCTGCCTCCCTTGATTATTCTCTCTGTTGTGTATCTGTGACTGGAAGCTGAACAGATGGGAACAGACTGGAAAAACAACTTAAAGTATGGACAAAATCCTCTGTTTAGGCTGATTAGTTTAGGAAGGTAAGGAAAGCTTTCAGAGTAACTAAGTTCTCAGATTTTTTTTCCTGGTTTAACATTTTTCTCCAATACTGCCTTCTCTATAATGGCTCGCTACTAATACAGTGATTCATTCCTTTCTCCTCTCCTTCTCCACTCCCCCCAGCACTTCAAGAAAGGAAAATAGTCAAGAAGTAAACTTCAGGTGTTTTCTTACAGATTTTACACTTTAGCTGTTTAGCATTAGTGAGATAATACTAGTCTTCTAGTGCTTTTCTGAGTGTCTTTTTTTGATAAGGTATTTGTCTCAGTGAAGTTTCTTGGCTTCTGTGTTTGTGTGGACGATGCTGATTCTACTTCAAATTCATATACCTCCTTGGCTGCTCAGGTTTAGCAGATCAGACTGAGACTGGTGGTCGGCATGAGTTACAGGAGAACTTTTTCTGAGCAAAAGCCTGGAGCTCAGAAGCCCATTGATTGCAGATGTACCTAAAATAACCATCAGCACTTTCCTGAATTCTCTAATGTTTAGGAAATTCAGATTTCAGAAGCTGCTGGCTCAGAAAGCTCTTCTGACAGGCAGATGTAGAAAAGTTTTCAGAGAGCTCATCTTCTATTACCACATTAGGGAAGCAGTCTGTCAATAACTACTCTTTATTTGCTGCTGAAAATTCTTGCCCTGCTTAGGGGTTCAGGTCTGAGATTATTTTGTGGTAAGGGGCTTCTAGTTACGAGCTTTGAGGATCAGAGTACATTGACCTTGTCTTTTCTAGAGCACAATGCAAGATAGATTTATTTTTTTAGAAGAGGCAATTTATTTTTTTTCTTCTTAGCTGCAAGTATCTCTATAGACAGTCAAATAACTGAGCAGAGGAAGAGTGGAAAGATCTAATTTGGGGGAAACTTGAGTTTCTCAGTTCATATTTTTGGTGGCTAGATACACTAGTGACTAGTAAGCATAGGAATTAAATGATTGATGTCACAAGAAGTATTTCCAGTTATGGGTACCAAGGAGTTGAAGCTGACAGCATTGATAGTGGCTCTGTTCTATCCAACATGATGTAGGCTTGTTATTGGATATGTTATTGGATATTTTCCCCTTGATTAAAGCCACAGCAGAAAATGTTGAGGTAAAAATGAACAGAACCCTCATCTTGTCCTCAAAGAAGGACTCTCTTTGCATTTATAGGATTACTCTGCTTGTGTTCCGTTTGTACCTCTGCTGACAGCCTGAACCTATTATCACCAGACAAAGGCTGTTCTGAATGGATAGCTCAAAGAAAAATTTACCAGTACTAAAGCATCCTGAGGTCATCTTTCCCTGAGTGCCAAGTGCTTTGTTAGCACTCTTTGCTGTGTGATACACTGAACTTGCAGCTCCCCCTCCCAAGCTTGGTGCAGTATACAGAAGTGGAATGACTTTTTTTTTTTTTTAATGCCTTCCTTCAGAACTAGTGCAGAGCTTTAATCCCAAAGAACAGAAGTCTCCCAGGGTGAGGCAGGAGTTCCCTAGCCGCACTAATCTGCTTACAGGAGGTGCTCACACTATCCCAAGGTACATTCTGTTTGTCAGGGTCACTGCTGCTGACCAGCTGTTTTTTATAGAGGACTCAGAGTTTCAGAAATATATTTTTGTAGACAATGATTAAACTGTGAAACATTGAAATAAAGCATGTAAACAAAAACTTACAGCACTGTCCTCTGTACAGATGTTTTTCTCACTTCAGTTCTCTCCTGGCTCATTAGAAAATGTTTGATTACTTCTTGGATATATTTTAATAAAGTTCTCCAAAGAACATGGCTGCTGTCTGTGGAAGGGGTAGCCTTAGATACAATATTGAAAGGGAGGATTGAAAACCTGTACAGGTGAGTGTCTGCATGAGTCCCACGTTTCTCAAATTATGTAAATTCTACAAAATCCGTCCCTGGATCAGCCACTCTGGCAAATTACTTTCTTTGTATTCTGGAGCATGACCATCAGTCAAGGCTGTGAAGGTGGCAGTCTGGAGAAGAAGCCATCTTCAGTGCTTAAGGGATGCCTTTGGATGCAGACTGATGGTTACTTACCTGATTTCTCGCAGGCTGAAATTGTGGTATCTGGTTTTGTAGCCATTTAAGTATGTAGTTTAAGAGCAGTAGCTGTGTTTACCCTTTCACAGTAAAGTAGTATTTGAAATTAACACACAGTCCATTGAACTAATTTTTCTAACTTATAATAGAGGTTGGTGCAACAGAATTAGCATAGAAAAGTTGTTAGGTATTTCATAAATTGAATTTAATTCATGCTTTATGGCCTATGCTGTCTTGGTCAATCATCAATGACACCTAGGAAATCCCTAGTATTGGTGGATTTTATCACTGTTGGCCCACCTGGTGCTGTATGCCAGTGGAATATCCAGCACCATGCTTGGGAGATGGGAAATGCTGGTCTGCTTTATCATGGCAATGGGAATCTGAGCTGGTGGAATGGGAAGGGGCATAGGAGCGTTTAGAATCTTTCACATGGTGGTACTATTCTGGTGCATAGCTGATGATCTTACTGTTTCAGTAAAGAAACTTAAGACATGAGGGCAAAGACTGGTCTTCAAAGAATGTAGTACTGGTCTTGGATTTACCGTGGCACTCACTTAGGTGCAAGACATAATGGCTCTGCTACCATTCAGTAACGTTTCATGTAGGTATTATACTTTAAAAAACCAGGGGGAGTTAGTAAATCTAGTGATGTGTAGTAAATCAAAACTCAAGAGATGTTGTACACCACAGGAGGGGAGCACTGAGTGCTGATGCTGCTGATACTCAGAAGTTTTGTGTAGTTGTTCAACTGGTATTGGGCATTGCCTTACCCATGTTCTAGTCAGTACATTGCATCCCTCTAACTAGAAAGTAACAAAGAGAAAATGTCATCTACTTAAAACAACCTGGCACAATTATTTGAATAAATGAAAGTGAAAGCAAGCAACTTGCCTTTGCTGTTGCTAATTCAGTGTCAAATGGGACTCTGCCAGAGTGAAGAAACAATACATGCAAAAGAACAACCTACTTCCAGAAGAGTATCCTTGTGCTGGTATGGAGTATAGCATCTGCTCCTCTTTCCAGTTTATATCAGTGCTAGTGTGCCTTTACTGCACAAGCAGAAACAGACATAAAATCGCATGTCATTTTTCTAACTGTAGGATGCTTAAGTATTTTGTGGTTGTTCACGTTGAAAAGGGACAGGTTTAGGACATTTAGGACATTGTGCTATGCTACATGGTAACTGTTCAGATGTATTAGCTAATCATGACAGCTGAATTCATTAACATACTGATTTCGTGTCTTAATTACTTCCTTAATGCACGCCTTTCCAAAATCTGCCGCACTGGAAAGTGAAGCACCCGGCCCTGTGCGGCGCTGCCGGCTCTCTGGGGCCAGCAGCAGTTCCTCATGCTCTCTGTGGGATCCAGCCTGAGACGCGGGCACTGGTTCTTCTGTGTGTTTACCTCGAAATTTAGGTTAAAACTCCTTAATTTCTGCGATAATTCCAGATTTTGAACTTGGCTGTCGTGAGAGATTCTGCCTAGGGAAGGCTCGTGCCCGCCGATCGCCCCCCTACCGCGCCGCGAGGCCAGTCCCTCCCGACGGCCCCTCACACCGCCCGGGTCCCGCCCGTCCCGCGCGGGG
>VWZT01000760.1:103999-197763 GCA_013397055.1 Pachycephala philippinensis
CGGTGGTTGGAAGTAACATACACGTGAAACAAATACGTCTGGGACATTTCTGATGCTGAGATGTCTGTATGTATATAACCTCAAAGCGTTGTTTTGGGGTGTTTGTTTGTTTGTTTGTTTTTCCGCCGGGAAGATGTTAAATATCAGCCTTTAAATTATATATGAAAATATATATTGAGGGCGAAATTTTGAGTGAGAATCATCCATCTGATTTTGTCTCAGATTTTGTTTTCAGTCGTAGGAGTTTGAGCTTCGTGTAATGTATTTAAGCACTCTTTAGCATTTGTTTTGTTTATGTCTAGTATAGCTCAGTGAAACGCTTGGATGGAGATCCTAAAAAGAGCTCTTGAAATGTATTGGTGAAGTTTCTCTTTGCATATATCAGTTCTGCAGGCACTCACTGTAAGTGCTGGCATGCTTTGGAGGGCTGTGTCTGATTTAGTGACCCATGGTAGCAGGAAGGAGGTTGTGTGTGTGTGAAGAGTTTTAGTTCTCTTTATGATCAGTTTTTTAAAAATTAGTAGTTACACTAAGTTCTTTGGGCTTGTTTACAGAGTTCCAACTTTGAGACGTTTCCTTGACATCCATCCTCTAGTGATGCTGCTTTCTTTGGCCTTGTTCTGGAACTGCACCTACAGCTGTTAGCAGAAAGCAGTGTGCTGGGTTTGGCTTTGCGCACCTGGGCAGCCTGGTACCCTGTATCTGCAGTTGAGAACTGTGGTTATGTACTCAAGCTGCCTAACTTGTTCAAGGAGGAGGAAAGAAAAACCCATGCAGAAAGGGTTTCTTCAAAAGGGAAATGTGTCAAGTGTTTGAGACTCTCTGAATTGTGAAAGTTGTATCAGGGCTAAAATCCAGCTGAAGAGCCACTCTTGTAGCAGACTGCATTGGACGTGTGTCATCAGTACTCTTGCATTTTCATTGGTGTGTGAATTCATTACCTTCATTCAGCACTGCAGTTCTCTCCCCAGTTCCTTTCATCAATAACCTTCCACTTAATACTGTTTCAGGGGTGTAGCTGTCTCTAAACAGTGTATTCTCAAACTCTATGCAAGAACTGTAAAATGTGAACTGTGTAAAACAGTTGAGGCAGAATTTAGAGTAATGTGGAACATTCAGTGTTTCCATGGACTCTTCCATGCATAATAAACACTGCTGTGACAACGGCAATGATATACTATCAGAAAAGAGTTCTTTTTAAATTCATTCTGTCAGAAGAAGTGATGAGTTGGCACCAAGCAGTCAACCACTGTGTAGGAAAAACTCTTCTAAGGTAATAATATGGACTAGCTGTGATAAAGGCTAGGAAAAATGTATTTTCTACTCTGTGGTCTACCTAAGTCTGTCCTTTCTCATAGTATCCTATAAGGATGGTTTCAGTTACTAGCCTGTAGTCTCATGTTGGGCTTTTAGAAATACAAAACTGCAGCTGAATATCTGCACCTTTCTAGGGCAGAAATCTTGGGAATAGACAGGAAGTGTAAAACTTAAAAGCATGTCTTTTTTCTTTTTTTTTTTTTTTTTTCCTTTCTTTAATTTGTTGGAATTCTAGGAAGCCATTACTTTTTCTGGTAGAGTAAAGCCTCTGAAAGATTTTTGGGTTTTTTTCCCCTGTAAAAATTTGGTTATAGAGAGTAGCTCGTAGACATTCTTACTTTGATAAAATGTGGAGTAATCTAATAGTGGTTAGTCCACAAAAAATATATATATGAAGGTCAGTCCTAGTTGTGGTCCCATCTTCAGAGCATCTAGAAGAAATCGTGGGGAAAAACTATGCTGCTTTTAGAAAACTGCTTTGCCTCTTCTAAACGGAAACGGATATTACCCTCTTTCTCAAAATATTTACTAGAACAGGATCATTAAAGGCCTGTAGAGCTTTATCTCAGTATGTTCCTGATATTGTAAAAGTACATGGTACATGCTAATGGCAGAATAATTCAGTGTGTCACATGAAGGACAGTACTGCTTTTCTTATGTGGAACAGGAGTATGAGAGATGATTGTTTTAATGGATAGGCAAGCCCTACAATACCATGAAAGTTAGGAGGCCTGGGACACAAAGTGTTTTGAGTAGGGACTGTTGTGGAATAATCCCGTGGTAGATGGTGTACAAAGGACTGCCCCTTCTCCCGCACTCCACTCCCCAGTGTATAATAAGTTATGTTTTCTATGGAATATTTTGTCTTATCCAAGTTTTTTTTGTGTCTCGAGTTTATCTATTTCTTACAGTAATCTGCACATAATTGAATGTATTCTGAAGATACTTTTCCTTGTGCATGATACGTAGATTATACATCTTAACAAAAACATGTAATTTAAAGTATTTTATTCATAAGGGATTTAATGCAATAAAGTTGGTATTTAGAAGTTATTTGGATTGTGGAATAAGCTTAAGTACTTTGCAAGTATCAGAACTCTGAATTAATCGGAAGTATCAGAGTATTTCAACTAGTTTTTCTAACTAGGTCACATTGAGAAAGAATATCTTTCTGTCTGGAGGCTGTATGTAGTAGATGAGGGATACTGGAACCCTACAAGACTGAATTTAGCACTTGTGTGCTGTTAAGCAGTTTTTAAGTGCTGCATGAAAGTCATCTTGAAAGCAGAGAAGCATGTGGGAAAACATGCCTATCCTGTTTGTTGTGCTGAGGTGTGTGGAAGTTCTTGCCTGTTGTACATGTGTCTGCTGCAGAATTTCAGGTCTTTCTGTGACTGAATGGGGAGTTTGTAGGGACTTTCAACCTGTAAGGGATTTTGAAACAGGAGTTTTCAGACCGGGGCTTTTCACTGTGACCGTAGAAGTGGTGGGAAGGTTCGGTGCAAATTGGAGTTGCGTGAGTCTAGGGTATTCAAATTGTTTTCTGTGCCACTCTATTTTCCTGCATTTCCTTCCGTTCTGCAGAGGTGATCATGTTGCTGGATCGTTCTCCCTGGAAGCAAGGCACTTGCGTGCTTTTGCGTATTGAAAGAGTACATGAGAAGCAACACCAGGAAGTGGTGTAGGCTTCGTCTCATTCCCTAAGTAATGTCTCACATTGCTGCTGTTGAAGGCAAAACACTGGGCTGGATTGGTGTTGGCAGTAGGCATATATTTAATGTTTCTTGTTACAAAAGAGATTTTTGAGAACAAATGGAATGTTGAATGTTTTTTCAAATACATTTTTATCTGCTTTGAGATTAAAATACAGTTCTGTGAAGAAGAGCTGAGTGCAAAAGTAGTGGATGTACATTTTCTCTGCTCACTCTGTGATACTTTATTGGTGGCCTAAGTATAAAGTCCTGTGAATCCTTGTTCTGCCGCAAGGTTTTTTTTTCCTGCTGATCTTTCTGTTTTCCCATGTGTGAAAGGTAGACATCCACACTGAAAAATATGCACGTGGCAAAGAATGTCTTCTATGGCTCCACTGATTACTTTTCTCAGGGCTCAATAGCGTGGTGAGGTATTCCCTAATCATTTATGCTACTGAAACGGAAGGAGCAGGGATGATACGAGGGGGATGGAATACCTCTGCATTTTCAGCTTGTATAAGTTTACAGGATTTATTTTTAAAAAATCTCGGCTTCTTTGGCAGTGTTAGCTGCAGTAGAGAATACTCATTGCGACTTGAAACATTCACAAAAGGATCTTAGCAGATCTGATGTGGTTATCAAGTTACAGATGAGGAGTGGGGTGAGAAAGAACCCTATTTCTGTCTTGTTACTGATTATGCTCTTTTGAGGTAGCGCTGCTAGGTAGTGACTGCCTTGCTGCCAGTGCTCACTCTTGGGAGTCCCTTTGGAGTGTCTCACCTACACTGGATAGTGACATTCTGTTTGCAAAACACAAAGGAAAATGGGGAGGCTTTCTGGCATAGTCAGGTTTTCTTGGCAGTTTTTGCATGTTTAGCGCACAACAGCGTCTTCCTGAATTTCTTCCAGAAAGTCATGCTTTTGTTGATGTCCACCTTGTTCATTTTGACATTAATGATTGTAGTCAGGGATGAATTTCATTTGTTAAGAGTTGCTTAGTATGCTAAATGACATTGAGGTAGGTGGTTCTGGAGAGAGAGTGACAGTTTTTGAGACGTTCTTCTAAAGAATTCGCGACTTGAGAAGATTAGCTTTGGTTTCTTATTTTCAGATTATTGAGAAGGTGGCATTAAGCTCCAGGTCAAAGCTTGTTGATTATACAAAGAGTATGTGTATCACAAGGCAAATAATCTTAGAATCATTGAATTGTCAAGGTCGGAGGAGACCTTTAAGATCATCAAGTCCAACTGTCAGCCCACCACTACCACTGTAATCCCTAAATGACATCACCCAGTACCAGATCCAGATGCCTCGTAAACTCCTCCAGGGATAGTGACTCCACCATCTCCCTGGGAAACTTATTCCAGTGCCTGACTACCTGAACAGTGAAAAAAATTTTTTTAACATCTACCCTGAATCTCCTCATCTCAGCTTAAATCCATTTCCTCCGGTCTTCTTGCTGTAGGCACAGCAGAAGAGGCTGGCCCCCACCTTACTGCAACCTCATTTCAGGGAGTTGTAGAGAATGATGAGATCCCCCCGAGCCTCCTCGAGACTAAACAAATCCAGCTCCCTCAGCCGCTCCTCGTAAGACATGTTTTCTAGACCTTTCATGGAGCCTTGTTGGTCTTTGCTGGACATGCTCCAGCACCTCAATGTCCTTTTTAAAGTGAGGGGCCCAGAACTGAAGACAGCACTTGAGGTGTGGCCTCTCCAGTGCTGAGTAGAGGGGGACGATCGCTTCCCTAGTACTGCTGGCTACGCTATTCTTGATACAGGCCAAGTTTCCATTTGGCTTCTTGGCCACCTAGGCACATGCTGGCTCTTATTGAGGTGGCTGTCAACCAGCACCCCAAAGTCCCTTTCTGTCGAACAGCTCCTAAGGCACTCCTCCCCAAGCCTGTAGCTCTGCAGGAGGTTGCTGCAACTCAAGTGCAGGACCTAGCGCTGCAAGGACCCACCTTGTTGAACCTCATGTCGTTGTTCTTGAGCCTTTGATTGGGCCTGTCCAGGTCTCTCTGCAATGCCTTCTTACCCTCAAGCAGATCAACACTCCCACCCAACTTGCTGTTGTCTGCACATTTACTGAGGATGCACTCAATCCCTATGTCCAGATCATCAATAAAGATGTTAAACAGTAGCGGCCTCAAAACTGAGCCCTGGGGAATACCACTTGCAACCAGCCCCAGCTGGATTTAGCTCTGTTCACCACAACTCCCTGTGCCTGGTGATCCAGCCAGTTTTTTACCCATCTGTGGTGGTTTGAAGCCACACCATCGAAGAGTCCAGTCATCCAAACTGTGAGCAGCCAGTTTTTCTAGGAGGATGCTGTGGGAGATGATGACAAACGCTTTACTGAAGTCTAGATGAGTACATCCACAGCCTTTCCCTCATCTATTAAATGGGTCAGTTTGTCATAGAAGGAGATCCAGACAGGGCTTGTTTAAATCTTGAGTAAAGTAATAAAATTAACCTAATAGGTATTCTTACTTATTTGGGCAGGGTGGTAAGCTGTACTTCATTGCTTGTTTGAATTTGTCTGCCTTTAGTGGTTCTTGATTACTAGTTTACGGGGACATGCCAGTGAGAGGTCCTCTCTACGTTGTTACTTATAAAATCTCCCCATCTTTTAATCAAGTTCTTGAATATTTTGCAAAAAAGCATATATTCCAAAGTCAGCATTATTCTAGTAATTCTTTATGACAACTTCTTTTCATATAACCTTTGTGATAAGAGAATCATAACAAGATGATTACCTCACTAATGCTGTAGACATTGTCAACAAGTTATTCCGTTTAGTTATTTTTCTGTGATAGTTCTCTCATTATGTCACATGCTACAGGCAAAGTAGCACAAATATGATACCAAGAAGGCTATAGGCCCACTGAAAATGGAAAGGTGTTCGGTCTAGTTTCCACTATATTGCTGAAAATTGTTGAATTGGTGAAAGGATATCCTGAAAGGTCCGGTACTGTTTCTCAGCAGGGCAGCTTAAGCAGTAATGGAGTTCAAGAATTCATCAGGAGAGTTACTTCAAGTTCTTTCCCTCTTGCCTTGGAGTTTGAGCTTTTGAGTCTGGGGGGAGGAGTGGGGTAGTGAAGTAAGTGGTCTCTAATACTTCTTTTAATAGGGTTTATTGGTAAAGCAGAGAGCTGTCTGTCTCTGTGCCTTGTCGCTCCCCAGTGATCTTGTAATGGTTACAAAACTCTGTTTTGATTGTCCAGCTTAAGGTGTTCCTTAACCGATCAGTAATTTTTTTGCCGTTCATCTGACACGTTTGATTATATTTGGCAAGTGTGTAAGTTCTGTAGATGAGAGATTGGAATGTGACTTTTCTAACACTTAACAGCTCCAGTTGTTAGGACATGGAATGAGATTTGTAACCTTAGCATTCTTGCTGTGTAATTTCACATGACTTTAAGAGTTGTCCTTTGTGATAAGAAAAAGAGAGGATGATATCTCAGAACAGTGATTTAGATTTGTAGTGTGTGTAGTGTGGTTTATATTGTTACAGTTGTAAATAAGGTTATTAAAAATCTAGCTGGTAGGTAATTCTGGGTAATCTCATGCCATCCAAAATATTAAACAGGGAGTTTAATAATGTATAAGACAAGACAAAACTTCTGATTTAGAGTGGGTTTCGTAAACACAAACCTTGCAGACTGAAGCATTTAGTTCTGTGAATGTCAGTTAACCATACTGATACAGGCTGTCTGTTGAAGTGCCAAGTAAGTGTTGAAATTCTCTAAAAAATCCTACTGTGAAAGAAGCTTGCATTGGGTCATTAGCTGTATTTTGGGATGAACAATTTTCGTGGCTTTAATTTTGTATAGGAAAACGCAGCATTTGGAGCCAGATGTGTATGTGTGGGGATAAATAATTTTTTATGGGTTAGTAATTGTGAATTTGATTCCCATTTCTTTTGTAATATTTGATAGATATGTATATGTATTCTCAGTATTAACATTGCAATACTTATCCTGATGTTTCTTAATGAAGTTGCTGTCTCATTTTCCGTAAGGATTGTAGGAATATTATTTTCTATTAAGTGTCTGAAAAGAAATGAAATACCTGGTAATTTTTTTTTTTTTTTNTAAAATCAGATCTTTGTGGAATTTGATGGCTGTAACTGGAACCAACATGCATGGGTGAAAGTCCATGCTGAAGAAGTTATAGTGTTGCTGCTGGAAGGATCATTGGTTTGGGCACCACGAAATGATCCAGTTATGCTTCAGGGGACTCGAATCTCGCAGGCACAGTGGCCTGCACTGGTGAGTATTTGACCAGAAGTCTCTAGATCCTCAGAAGTTTTCATCAGCTCCACTGTGAAACTCGAGTTGGATACTGTACAGGGCACCATTTTGCAAGTTCAAAAATTGCTTGGGGGTGTACTGTTACTAATAGGAGTTCCTTAACTGGCACTTAATAGTTTCTTTAGGAAGGCATTGGAGAGGCAGTATGCTTCCAGTTCCTGTCCCAGAAATTGCTATGACATATTGTACAGAAATGTGATATTTACAAGTTAGTCTCTGAAGAAATGTGTTATATATCTGAAAAGATTATTTTTCCCTATTTTAAAACTTTGTGTATGTTAGGCTTTTCTGAATTGTGAGAGTAAGCCTTTTAGTCTTATGAAGGACTCTCCAGAGCTCTGTATGGTAAAGGCTGGTGCATCAATTAAATAGGTATACCAGAAGGCATCTTGGGGAAGAGAATAGACTGCATGCTGTGCCTGACATATAAACCATAAATTGGCCACTCCTAATCTAAAAATTTTATTTCCATTTTGCTGTCAGCATTAACTAACGTGACATGCAAAATTTTCTCAAGTTTCTTGATGTGGTTAACCATATTGCTGTTTACATGGCAGTTACACGTCATGATGCTTGAAAACAAAGCCAGTATATTTCAGATAGCATATCTGAATATACCCATTCTGCAAACATCCTGATGAGTAGTATATAGTGAAGAGCATTCCTTATATATTTCTTCTCTTAGTGGCTTCTAAAGAGGAAAGCTCATTATATGTGAGAATCCTTCCCTCATTTTTATTTTGTTTAATTTTTATTATTTGGCCCATCTTTTGTTTCTTTTCTCCTCCCACAGTCCTTGGACTGCTTGGGATCCTAGTCTCTGCTTTTTAATACATTTTCTACATGGGTACATTGAAACATTATTTCCTGTCAAGGATTGTGTGCCTTAGTAGAACTTGAATTTAGTGTTTTAAAGGGGCACTTGGGCACCACAAAATGATCAAGTTGAGCAAATTCATCACCGCATCTTTCTCTGAGGATTTCTTTATTGCACTTGGCTTAAGGCAGAAGAAAACCAGGCCTTTACAGTAGGGACTCTGTAGAGAGTGTTTTTTCCATAGGTAAAGTTTTCCTTTCAGTGTATTTCCAGCTTGTCTCCAAAAATGAACTCCAGTTAGTTTCATCTGGGAAACTCTTTTTACACAGGATCAGCATCTTTCAGTTGATTCCCAAATAGGTCAAAATCTGCGTGATTTGGGGGTGTTACCATAGTCTGCGTGCTGACTGTGTAATGATTCTGGAGTATTTCCACTACAACTCAAGTTTTATATGTAGGCTTGCTGAAAAAATATTTCCATTCTCTGTACTCTGGACAGCCACGTGAGCATTGAAGCTTTCTCTAGGTACTACAGGCCTACCCAGATAACTGCATGGGAATGTAGATTGGAGTTAGTCAAAGCACCAGAGTACATATTTGCAATGGGAAACCAACTACTTAACATTACAAAGGGGATGGTATGTTTCAGGGGTGTGGGGGATGGTGGGTTTTGTTGGGGTTTTTTTTAGTTTTCTCTTTTTTTTTTTTTTTTTGTTTAAGATGTATCACTTACGAATGTGTTTTCATTCTTCATTGTCTCTTTTTTGTAGTCCTGTTTGCTTTCAGGAAATAGTTTTGCATAAACTGAGAAAATAAATTTTTATATTTATACTGTTGCGTACAGGAGAATGGAGTGTAAGCAAACTTGATGGGAGCTGTTAAGGGAAAAATGTCATGAATACTTGTGTGTTAAAATCATGTAAGTGTGAGCACGAGACAAATAACACATTTCAAAGACTCTGGTTGGCAACGTCCTCTTCCATCAGCAAGTTATGTTATAAGGTTGTCTGATTCTGCTATTAGAAGGTTTCTGAATCCACTAGGTATTTTTAGTGATTTGCTCTGCATCTTGAACATCAATAGTACACTTGCTATGAACTTTAGTTTTTCACAAAACACTGGCCAAAAATTCTCTCACTTAATAATAAACGTGTAAATTCCTTACAGCTAACTTCTGTGTAAGAATAAAACCACTCCTTTCATGAGGCTATATCTGAAATATGTTAGATAGTTTGAACCATTAACCAAAGCTTTTTTTTTTAACCTGAGCATCATAAGGTGCTTACCTATGAAAAACCAAATACCACCACAGGTGTTTTCATTTCTGCTCAATGATCAATGAAAAAGTGGATCCAATTGTCTGTAATCCTGCTCGTAATGCAAGAATTATTGGCTTAGACATTATGACTAATATTTTGCATTAAAACTCAAGCACTGGGCGGTACAAGTTGAGAAATTAAAGTTTTTAATTTTTAAAAATCTAAATAGCATGTGAAATCGACTGTTGTTGGCATGTATGTGTGCTCAGTCATTTTGGTAACTTCTTTTTTTTTTGTTGTTCATCACAGACCTTCACTCCTCTAGTAGATAAGCTGGGGTTAGGCTCTATGGTCCCAGTGGAGTTTCTTCTGGACAGGCATTTACGTTTCCTGTCTGATGCCAGTGGATTACGTTTATTTCAGGTATTTGAACTGTGTTCAGTTAAAGTGTAAATTTAGCTTTGGGCTGTGCTTGTCAGATTAGTCTTGGTTTTTTCTTGCTGTTCCAGCAACATGTCCATCTTTCTCCTTTCACTGCTCTGTCACATATTTGCGTTTGTTTCCCTGCATTTCCAGGTCCTTACACTGACCTCCATTTGCATTCGAAAAGTACTGATACTGTCTACATTGTTCAGTTGGAGAGCTAGCTGTCATTGTGTAGCTGATAATTGCAGTGGAAGTTTTGCAACAGTTTTTGCATAGATAGTTCTTTTATTCCTCCTGGCATGTTCAGTAATATTTTTCTTAATTTTTACTTTTTTTTTCTTGTTTGTCTGTCTCTGACTGCAGTCCAAGAAGAGCTGTCCTGTAAAACCTAATGATTCTATTATCCTAGAAGACTATACTTTTTTAAAACTGTTTGTTTTTGGCAGATGGGAACAGAGAGTCAAAATCAGATTCTGCAGGAACAGCCTTCACTAAGAGAATCTGTCAATGCACTGATCAGCGACCAGAAGCTTCAGGAGATATTTAGTAGAGGTGAGGTGTGTTTTCTATCTCAGAGCTCCTTTGTTGTGCAACAGCTGTAAGACTATGCTGGAATTTGTGAAGGAGGATAGTAATAGTATCTCTTACTGTTTCATTTGGAAGGTCAGTTTTCTGTATTTTGTAAGTTCTTTACAAAGAAACATTATTTTATCACAGATACGGGTAGGCAGTTGCTGAGCTACAACCAGAAATACCTACTGGGAATGGTCACTTAAGATGTAGTTAAAGTAGGACAATGTCCATGTATTTACAACTTCGCTATTTTAAGTTTTAGTTTTGAATTTTTAAAGTGTTGGTCCTTTTCTATGGTTCTGTTCTGTAATTGTGGAACTTTAGAAGTGAAGTTCCTTTGTAGTTGCTGATCCTCAGAAACTTTCTTTTGTAATGGCAATTCAAATTTTTACATTTTGATAAGTAATACATCAGTTGTTTCAGTTGAATATACATGTGGATGTGGCTGGTCAGCACAGAGTTAATACCTTATCTGTTGTCTGGATTGTGTATTAGGGTTAAGCCTGATTGTGGCTTTTGTTGTCAGATTTGGGTCATCTTGGTCAAGTGCTAAAATAATTTCTATCCAGAGTTCGTGTGCCAGGGAGCCACCCTAGAAACAGACCGCTGTCTTACATTTGAAGGACGATGTAATTCTTAATGGGAATTTGGTGCCTTTTGGTAAAATAAAATGTGTATTCATAGAAATTCTATGAGGACAATACTTCTTATGTGAGCAAGTAGCTTAAGAATTGTCCGGTTTGAAGCCTTCTTCTGAAGTGCCTAATTCTGGCTGTGTCACATACAGGTTGTTGGATCATGTGGATTTTGATGATCCAAGATTAGCAGAGGTTTATTTTGTCTGGCCTTAGGGTAGGAGGAAAGCTCAGCATGCTGATACGGAGTGCAAGGGCAGGGTGAGAGGAAACCTTAATGCAGATGATCTGTTACCTGTGTGAAAGAACTGAGACTGGTTGGTTTAGAGATGTTGGATATTGAAATACATGTTTCTACTCTGAAATGCATGGCTTTTCTTCTGGGATTTGACACATCTGGACTAAGTCAGGATACTGGGACTGTTTACTGGATTGATGCTGCATAATTACTAACCTGTAGGTTAGAAAGCAAAATAACTTAGTTAGCAAGGAGCCCCCATCTAGCTTGATTTTGTCAAAGGAGTAAGTTAATTTTGGTCTTTCACATTTGGTGTTTTTTACATGTAAACTGTATTCCTTTTGTCTTCACAATAACTTTGAGTTACAGCAATGAGGACCTATTACCGTTTTAGGATAAAATGCCTGGTTACACAGGATTTGCAGCAGAAGCCCTAGTGTTTTAATGTCTTTCCACCTGGAAGATGACACTTCAAGCCCTAATTAAGTGCACAGAACCACTTTATTGTATGACTCTTAACGAGTATGACACAAAGCTTGTTTGGAAGATGTACTCAAAGTCCTTCTTTTCCAGGTCCTTACAGTGTCCAAGGCCAAAGAGTTAAAGTTTATCAACCAGAGGATGAAAATAGCTGGCTCTGTGGTGTTGTGAGCCACCAAGACCCAATAACTCGTCTTATGGAGGTGTCTGTGACTGAGGTAAAAATATGAAGCACTGCTTTGGTGTTCCTAAAATACCATTCCTCAGTATCTGTATGTGGAGAATGACAGCTTTGCCAAAGCTTGTTCTTTTGGGTTGTTTTTTGCTTTAAAAGATGAGTATTATTTGTGTTGCGATTCACAGTATTTTTCTATTATTTTTTCCTATTACGATGACGTTCCAGAATAAATGATGTCACACAGACCATTTCTATTAAAAAAAAAAAAGCTGTAAGAATTTCATTGGAAATGAGTGCTGTATGAAAAAATATTGGAAGTGACTCTCTGGAAGGGAAAGCGTGCTGATGCATAGAAAGCCACCCTCTGGGTCTTTTATGTTGTGGTCTTCCTATGCCTTCTCTTGGTTTCCATCTGACAAACTGTACAAGTGGTTTGAAACAATTGTAGCATAGCAGATGAAGTCTTAGTCTAAATAAATTTGATTTATGTATTTTAGCTCAGACTATTTACTTTTGCCCTGTTCCTATCTAAACCTGTGTACACAGCAGAGAGAATCTGCGCTGCTAGAGTTAACCTGGTTTTTATTATGCACTTCTGTGCAGTCTGACAGGTGGTTCAGTCTTACCAGTGCCCTGCTCCTAATGGCTTCCTTTTTCAGGAATAACTACTGTAGCAGCAGCATTCATCTTGGTTTTCAGGTCCCATCCTGTGTATCATGCCCACTGCCCCTGGTAGCCTCTTCCATGTGTAGATTGAATGCACTGAATGAGCAGTAATCCTGCACTCTGACTACTGCTATTGCTGGCACACAGGGAAAAATGTATACTACATGTGGTAAATCAGCATAGTACTTTGGAGCGGCATGGAAATTTTGGAGTATGTGCATTCAGCAATACGTGCTAGGAAGCCCACAGCTTCCTGTGTACTTACTGTGAACTAAAAAGGTAACCTCCAAGCACAATTACAGAGACTGGATATTCGTTGCTCCTTTTGGGGAGACACTGATGAGAATACTTAGGCTAAACTGATAGGCTTCTTCCAGTAGTCCTTTCTACGTCTAGCAGAGTGAACATGCAGAAAGCTGGAACAATGTTAAATCAAATTTAAGAGCTGTGTTTAATGCAATGAATACCTCTAGAAATGCTCAATAGAACAAATATCCAAGGAAACAGTGGTAGGAATCAAATCTGAAAGTTTTTGAAATAGAGAAGGAGCAAAAGGATAGAAGGTGAACTGGAAGGCTGTAGTATTACTAAGAAAGTGAGACAGAAAGAAAAGGTAAATGGGAGAGGGCCTGCGCAGTAACTGTGTGTTTAGGTCTCTTATGTTGATACTATACACTTTGAATTAAAAATTAACCTCTGCTTTTCTTTCTTCTACCTCCTCATTATCAATCTGTATAAAAATTAGAGTGGTGAGATAAAGTCGGTGGATCCTCGACTGATTCATGTGGTGGTGGATAACACTTCTCCAAGCGAGGTAGTACAGCAGTTCGTTCAGGTCTTGTATATACAGTGTGAAACTTCAAAAAATTTTTGATGTGAAATAAATAAAATCTGGAAAGGACTAAAAAATGACGCAGTGTTCACTGTGGACTTTAAGGGGAAAATTATTAAAATTATCTAAAGTTGGTACGGGAAAATTTTGTTTACCATTTTGATGGTCATAGCTTTCTTTAAACAATCTACTCTTTGTTCGGGCCTGTTTACTAAGTTTAGCATGGTTCTTGGAGGGGGGATCAGTAACAGTGTAACCATGGTGGTTGTACTCCGTTTTAAAGTGTAATGTTGCTGCCTTTTTCTAACGGGATCACTCTGTGCTGCTTCACAGACCTTTTAAGGCATTTATAAAAATTGCGATCTGGCTTCTCTGCCTTGTAAGCAGGCTTGTATGTTTGTGGCATTTCATTGCTTCAGTTGAGAGGTTCCATGATAACATTTGAACCTGAATTTTTACCCTAGGCTAAAGGGCAAATTATCTCCTGTAGTTAAATATCATAGGTTTTGTGTAGTGGACAGAAAGCGTGCCCTTGAAAAGAATCATGGGTTTTATACTTGGAGAAAAAATTAGTGTGCAGATGGTATTCATACATTATGAAGAGCTTTGTTGGACTATTGCATATTTCTCAAAATTTGCCATGATGTGGTTCATGCTACAGCAGGGTAGCTCAGCTAAAAAATTTCTTGTGCAGATCTTACTCTGGTACAAACAAGACAAGACTACACTTAATGCTTGTGTTCTGTGCTCACATAGCATCTCTCTTTAGATGTCTCAGTTTGTGATAAAGTGTTCCTAAACGTCAGAGCAGTATAATATATTCTGTTCTAACAGAAACAAAGTTCTTTGAATGGGTATCCTGATTGTTCTGTTTAGTGACTGCATGGCTTTGTCTATTATAGGGAGGGGGCCTAAAAGCAGCTAAATCATCATCTAAAGGGAAAAAGAAGAAAGAAAGCCTGGAAGGAAAGGATGGAAGGAGGAGGAAAAATGTATCAGATCCTGGTTGTGATCCTGCAACAAAGAAGCTAAAGGAGAGGGGTGAGGCAGATAGCAATGGTAGTGATGGAGGTGAGGCAAGCAGAGGTCCTTGGAAAGGAGTCTCCAGTAGTGAAACAGGACTGGATCCAAGGGCCAAGCAGTTGCCTTCATTTATTCCTCAGATTAATCGCAATATTCGTTTTGCTACTTACACCAAAGAGAATGGCCGAACACTAGTAGTCCAAGATGAGCCAGTTGGTGGTGACACACCATTGCCCTTCGCTCCGTTTTCTTCTGTGGCTGGACAACCATTACTTGTTGGCTCTGGATGTAAAGAGACAGCAAAATCACTGGAACAGGTTGGCCAAGGCACAGTGGCTTCTGCAACTGCAGTTACTACACCTGCTTTGACGCCGACAACTGTGAGAATCTCTGATACCAGTTTGCCAGCTGTTACAGGACAGGAGAAACTGAAAACAGTCCGATCACAAGCCCAGGGAGAGGTGAGTTGCTCATGATCCAACAGGTTCCAGAAAGATTTACGTGTTTGCAACAGAGGTTCTGCAACATACTCCTGTTACTATGTGTGTCCATGGAATTGAAAAAACTACTTTTTCTCTCATGAGTCCATCTCCTCCCGAAGAAAACCTGTTACCTGACTTAAAAAATTACTCAAAAGAAAATTAGCATAATTGGTGACGGAGTAGTAAGAGACAACTGTGTAGCTCTCTTATGCTTATTCAGCCTTAATCTGAGAAATGCGACTTTAAAATAACACTAAGCGCTGCACTTAATTAATTTTGTTGTGTCATATGGAAGATAACCTACTTAAAATCTCTTGCCTTTATATAAACAAATCTGCATGAAAATGAGCAAGTTGAACATTCAGGTTACTTAAAAAAAAAAGCCTCAAAACCAGAAAAACAATGAGCCTACATTTAGAGGACGTTTAACAGATGGCCATCTTGTGTGTTAGAGCTGTGTTATCTATGTAGGAGAAAAATGAGCCAGTTGCATTGTATACTGTCTAGGACTAAAACTAAAGAAATAATTAAAATATTTGAGATGAGAGCTCAGTCTGGAAGCAGCTTGAAGACCTTTTAGTTATGTCTTTGTTTACAAGGGAAAGAGTGGAAAAATAGAAAGGAAACCCTGTTAAAAACGGAATAGAATACTTTTTAAATAAATCAAATGACAGTTTGTAAAAACAAAACAAAAATGAAACTGACCTCAGTAAGTACAACAAAAATAAAGAATCTCGCCGTCTACTGTATAAAAAGGTGAAGAAAATGGGAGATATGTTAAGAGAGTCCAGTGTAATTTCCAGGAGGTTAAAGGTTTTGTTATCATCCCTGTCTTTTGTGTTAGCTAACGGAATGGGTGGAAAGGTTAGATGTTTACCTTGAGATAAAGATTCCTAGATGGTAAGGTGTAAAGGAGAAATAGAATTGTTGAAAACAGGAGTGTTGCATAATGAGCATAATATAACGTAATGTGACCTCTTCTATCCCCCACCCCCCCAAAAATAAATAAATTCAGAATTGGGAGCAACTACATATTGCGTGATTGTACTGAGAAATTATGGTACCACCTCTCCTTCTTTCCCTCTCTCCAACCCCAAATCACTTTTTAAAAACATTTACAATTTGGCTTCAGATTTGGCAGACAGACCACTAGTCCATTTTAAACTATTTTTTTTGAGATAGGGAACCTGACATAAATCAGTAAGAGTGTTGTAGGTAGTTCACATGTGTTACTGTTTCAGACTGTCTACTGTATCGTAGTGTGATTTGGTCCTTGGGATCATTTCAAAACCTGGGTTGCCATTCAAATTCATATTCTTTTTAAAACTATTAGAACTCAGTTTTTTAAAACTATTTTTATCTCTGAAAGGAAGTAGCTGAAAGTCTAACGCCTGAAAGAACTGTTAATAGGTTAATTAAGTTATTACAGCTGGAGATTGCTAATGAGGAACAAGCTAAACATTAGTATGCAGTAGAGCAGGGACACTAGTGACCAGTAGGATGTGTTGCAGAGTCTGCGGTTGTATTTAACATGACCTTGAAATAAAATTGTGTTAATGATGAGAAGATTTCTAAGTGGAAACTCAAAGAAAAAGAGTAGAGCTGACCTAAATGATTCTATGAGGTGTTAATCACAGTATATAATAGCTGCAGTAGGACTGTCAGAATTGGAAAATCTGAACAAGTACCAATTGAGAAGAGAGCAAGTGAATGTTCCATATCACAATTATGGTTCTAGTAGAAATCTGCTGTTCACAAAACTTTCCAGTATTTAATGGTCATAAAAATTAAGCCTTTTGTGCTTAACCTCTACTGAGTAATTCTCTGGAAGGCACCATGTCCTAGGCATCTATCTACCTGTCAGCAGATATGGCTTGCTGGGACCAGGAATAGTTTGTCTGATAACTGCTAGGGGGCTTGCTTGGATTAATTATCTTGCAAACTAAGTTACTTATTTCAGGGGTGCTACTTAATTAGGTGAAGCTTATCAGAATGATCTTGGGGATGGTGAAAGATGGGAGGGTATTCAAAAGCAGTTCCAATTAACGTTCAATTGTTGTTGATTTGAATTCAAATGATCAGCAGTTTTACTAAGTTGCTTTTCTATGAATTAGTTCACCTGTCTTGTGTCTCACCTTTGTTCTAAAGTGTGATAAGACATTAAGTATTAGTTTTCTCTGTGTGTCTTCAGTTTCAATAGCTTGTGGGTAGGAATCTTTAAAGAAGTTTCTTCATTGTAAGTAAGTCTGCTGAAAATTTCTGTTCCAGATGGTAAGTAGAATGCTAATGGTACAATGAGATGAACCAAAGTATTCTTGAATCAAATAACAATCCTATAATAGACTAATGCTTATTAATTTTGTTTCAGAATTCCCGAAATTCACTTTTGACTTCTTCTGGATTTGGAGTCTCACTCCCAAGTGCTTCCCAGTCCTTGGTATTTGGGGCTGGAAGGAGCCAGTCAAATGGAGTGATGGCTCCAGAAGGCAAGCCTTCTGGATTTCCTTTTGGCTGTGGTACTGGACAAGAAGCTCAGAAAGATTCTGATTCATCCAAGAACTTGTTTTTTCAGTGCATGTCCCAGAATCTTCCTTCCAGTAACTATTTCACGGTCATTTCAGAGAGCTTGACTGAAGATGTCTCTAGTCGGGACTCATTCAAGCAGTGTACAGAGAGTGTGAGTGCTGGGACTTGTAAAGTTCTTTCAGTGGACACTAAGCCAGGAGCCCAGTCTGGTAGTTCTGTGGAGCGGAAACTGCCTGTAGAATCTATGCCTACCCTTACTCCAGCCTTTTCACGAAGTCTGTTGAATACTCGTCCCCCTGATAGTCATGAAAACCTATTTTTACAGCCCCCAAAGCTATCACGAGAGGAACCCTCAAACCCTTTCCTGGCATTTGCTGAGAAAGCAGAACTTAGTCCTTTCAGTGGCTTTGCATCTTCATCTCAGACGGCGGTTTGTGCTCCCTTGACACCTGTGGGTCATAAGGCCACTTCTGGCTGGCCGGAATCACTCACCTCTACAGACTCTTTAGCTAAGAAGAAAACCTTGTTTATAACAACTGACTCCTCAAAGATGATCTCCAGTGCTTCTGGTTCAACGGCTGCTGCTGGTGTTCAAAGCCCTTCCACTGTAGGGAATGGCCGTTCTAGCTCACCGACCAGCAGCCTTACACAGCCCATCGAGATGCCCACACTTTCCTCCAGCCCAACAGAAGAAAAACCAGCTGTCGGGCCTGGGCAGCAGGACAATCCTCTTCTGAAAACTTTTTCTAATGTGTTTGGCAGACATCCACCTACCCTTTTCTCTTCACAGGCAGAGTTTTCACAGGAGAACAAAGCCCCTTTTGAAGCTGTGAAAAGGTTCTCGCTAGATGAGCGGAGCTTAACGTCCAAACAGGACTCCGACTCCAGTACAAATAGTGACCTGTCAGATTTGAGTGACTCTGAAGACCAGTTGCAGGCTAAGGCTTGTATGAAGGGTATCCCAGACCACTTGATGGTGAAGCTAGGCCCCCATGCGGAGCGCAATGCAGAATTACTGCTGGGTAAAGGAAAGGGGAAACAAGCCCCAAAGGGCCGGCCCCGCACAGCTCCCCTAAAAGGTGATGACTTGAATGCAGATAATGTTTTGGAAGCAGAAGGAGGTGGGATACTGGGTTATCTCCTGTGTAATGAACTGTGTGAACTGACCACAGTTGTAAACCTCATTCGTGCTGAGTAGACAACACACAGGATGCTTACAGGGCTGAAGCTTAATGCTTCTTGTGTGTGAATTTGATGTTCACTTTGAGAAATGTTTAAGCATGTATTTGTCAGGACAGAAGTATGGTATGCTGCAGGCTTGAACAGACTTTCTGGTTTTACATGGGTGTGAACATACAGATCTCTGAAAAGATGATTATTGGAGCCAGTATCCTTTTGCTGTTGCAGTTTAACTAATAGATTTTTACTTCTACTTTGCCTCACCCAGTTGGCCAGTCTGTGCTGAAAGATATGAGTAAGGTGAGAAAGCTGAAGCAGTCAGGTGAGCCTTTTCTCCAGGATGGCTCTTGCATCAATGTAGCTCCACATCTGCACAAGTGTCGGGAGTGCCGTCTGGAGCGGTACCGCAAATTTAAGGAGCAAGAGCAGGATGACTCAACTGTGGCATGTCGCTTCTTCCATTTCCGGAGGTGCTCAAATTCTTCCTTTCTTCGTATGTAGTCTGTGTGCAGAGCTTGGGCCATGTCCAAGCATGAAGTAATTATGTTTTACTTATTAAATATGCTTGGGTATGGTAATAAGGGTTTTGAGTGTCTTGCATTTCCCTGCATCACCTGGCTGGAATTCCCTCACTGGGCTGGAAAGAGCTGCTTTTCAAAGATAAAGCTGTAGGATACTAAGTGAGCCTCCAGGTACAGCCTCAGGAAATTGAATTTGCTTTATTGGGTAGAATTTTACTTCTGGGTGGCAATTTGTATGGAATAACTCTCCCTCCTTCATGAGACATTCAGAGCAAAGGTAAAATTTTAATCCACTCAACAACTAACTAAACATTGCCAGCATGAGGCTAATGTTTGGCCAGATTCTGTTGAGTACAGGACTAATTTTTAGGAGCGGAGCAGTATGTGCGTGTTCTCTCTGTGTTGCCTACATGTCTTACACTGTCATGTTTCGACCTGTCGTGTTTCTCTTCATCTTCCTTAATTGCCTATTCTAGCAAGTGCTGCACATCTTTTTCCATATGTTTGTTGACTTTCTGGCTGTAAAGGATGAAGTGAATTTTTAGTATGTGTCACCCATCCAGTAAGCATGCTGCTTCTTGTCCTAAACTTGCTAAAAATTAGTCTAGCTTGAGGTTAAAGATAAGATGGTTTCTGCTTAAAAATGGAGTTACCTTTGATATTGACAGGAAATGTTTAGGGTTCTGTCATACATTTTTACACCTTTTACTACACCAGGATTAGGAGGGTCAACAGCTACTGGTAAAACCGTAGTGATTCATCTATGTGGAGAACAGTGCAACACGGATTTTTGCGTATCTCTTAACGTGAGCTGTTAGAAGAGTTGCCGAGTGCTGGCAGCCCTAGCCAGAACTGAAATACCGTTTTCTCAAAAGTTGGGAAAAACTTTCACATGAATTAAAATTGAGAATGACAACCATTCAGAATTTTACAAGCAGCATCACGCAGCAGGTCTAGTTGAATTTTGTCATCTCTTTCTATTGATAGGATAGAGAAGTGGGATTTAGCAAGCTGTAGCAATTCCTTTAGGTGGAATTTCCCACCAATATTTACTAGGACCTTGGGATTTGTTCTAGTGGATGTTGCAGCCACAGCTTTGTATGCCTTATTCTGTGTGTTACTGGGATTTGCATAATAAGTGTACTGTCTGTAGAATATGGCGCTCCAGCTGAAGTCTTTCCCCGCCGCCCCGCTTTCTGGGTTTATGTTCTGATATAGATGTCATTATAAGTTAATTAAAGGTGGTTGAGCAGTTTCTCAATTACTCCATCCTATTTCCTGCAGGCTGGTATTTACCCGGAAAGGTATACTACGAGTAGAAGGTTTCTTGAACCCACAACAAAGTGACCCTGATGCCATGAGCCTATGGATTCCTTCTTCCTCCCCTGCAGAGGGGATCGATCTGGAAACTTCCAAATATATCCTGGCCAATGTTGGGGACCAGTTCTGCCAGCTTGTTATGTCAGAGAAGGAGGCAATGATGATGGTAGAGCCACATCGTAAGTTGGGCTTTTGTCATTGTTTTTTTCTGTCTTCTCTGTATAATGCGTGTACAATACAGTGGAATAGAATTGAAAATGTCATATAATTTCTTGTTGAAATGCTTCTCCTGCCCTTCCAAATATTCACCTCTTTGGGGTGTAACTGTGGGACCAGCATTTGAGACTTCCTTTTGGATAAGTGCAACATTACTACCAAGGAAGCTAGTGATAACTTTCCCAGACATTAAATTATTTTTTCAGTAACTAAATGCAGATATCAGCTGGCTCGTGCTCCTAAGAAAATAGAAATAAGTCAGAGCTCCTACCACACTGACCGGCTATGCTTTAATGAACAGATTTTCTGATATAGTCCTATCCTTTTATGCTCCAGGGACATCATGTAAAAGCTCAGTGTTTTCGAGGGAGCAGTACCTTCATTCAGCACGCGAGGACTTGACTTGGCTGAGCAACTAGTTGCCAGCTTTCCATTTCAGGGGGAAGAGGTTTAAGGAAAAAAAAATAGGTAGCCAGTTTAGCTTATCACATGGATAACTGACTATCTGATTTTTTCCCTTTTGTTTCTGGAATGTACAAGGGCAGCCATTTGGAGAGCCTGTTCCTTAGCAAATATGTTGGTTTAGAATCTGAATAGTTGACAGAGATCTGGTTAGTGAAAATAAATACACATTCCTTATGGTTTTATGTATTGACGTCACTTGTTCATAAAACTAGCAGAAGATTTGTAATTTTGCTGTAAGTTCCATGAGTGCTCCTTTAAATTCAGTTATTACAGAACACTGTAACGTGCTGCGTTTCCTTGTAGTGTGCATTTTGATACCTGACCTTACCTATTCTTAGAAATGGGAACTTCATAGTGTCACCGGACTAGCAACTCAAAGAATGGGGCTATGAATGTAAAAAGTGTGTGTTTCTATACTCTGCCTTCAAGTCGTGTTGCTGTGAATTTATCAGTGTTGCTGTGATATTCGCAAATTAGGTGGGAGAAATGCAAAATGTCAAAGCAATAATTCGTAGTGTGCCTTCTCTCTATAGAGAAGGTGGCATGGAAGCGAGCAGTACGTGGTGTGAGGGAGATGTGTGACGTATGTGAGACAACACTCTTCAATATTCATTGGGTTTGTCGGAAGTGTGGTTTTGGGGTCTGTCTGGACTGTTACCGGCTGAGGAAGAACCGTCCACGTAGTGGTGAGTACTGGGCATTTTTCCCCCACTGTAATCTTTGAACTGACTATAGTCAGGGAATAGTTTCTGGGAAGTTGCAGAAGGTTTTATGGGAGAGTTACTGAGTATCAGTAGATATTACCAGTATTGGAAGTCTGCATGTTTGGAACTTGTCTTACATGCTGCTGTTCCATTCTTCATTTCCTTATGTACCTGTGTTTTATCTCTTTGCTTAGGATGTGATTATTAAAATTACAGCATTAGCAGGTATAGAGTGTCTACTGAGACAGTCGAGTGTATAGTTCTGTCTTTTCCTCAGAAAGTATAAAAGAAAAATTAAGTATTATCTTAGCATCAGAACCGTCTCAAGGGGAACTAGTAAGCAGACACTGCAGAGAACTGCTGTCTTTAACAAGGAGTTAGATTGGGAAGTTTTCTTTTTTTTTTTTTTTTGATTCTGTGACACACCAGGACTTGTAATTCAGGAAGAAGTTCAATAAGTTTAATTTTAAGAAATAGAGTAATGAGAAAGCAGATACCTGGTTGGGGTTTTTTGTGTACTTTACTGTTTTGAGACCACTTTGGTAGCATGGATGCTAACAAATGGCAATCTCAGTAAGATTAATTAGTGAGAGTTACATTATTATATGGAGTAGATGTATAAAATACTGAATGTTAATAAGTGAGAATACTGCTGTCTATTCATTATGATGACTTAGAAAAGCATAATGAGAACAAGAGTATCAGATTTAAAAAATTGAGGTTAGAAGCCAAAATTTTTAGGTGATTGAAAATAAGCTGCTGGAAATGACTGAGGGAAAATGACTGTAGTAGCTGTATACTATGAAGAGGCAGAAGTTGCTGTATATCCACTCCTAATGGTCTGTATTTATACTTTATTTCTGAGATCACCAGGTTCGTTTCCTGCACTGTAAAGAATCTAAAGAAACAATATTAATGCACAAATATTCTGTATTGTAAAGTTTTAGTACAAAATCTATTTTTTTTTCTTTATTCCAGAGACAGAGGAGATTGGTGATGAAGAAGTTTTCTCATGGCTGAAGTGTGCAAAGGGTCAGTCTCATGAACCAGAGAATCTCATGCCAACACAGATCATCCCTGGTACAGGTAATGCTTGAAACATGAAAGGAAAAATAGCAAATTTTGTATGAATTCTGAGCAAGCAAGTGGAAAAAATATAAAGATGGGTGATGTTGTAGCTGATATCTCTTCTAACATGGATTTAGAGGACAATTCCACTTGCTACAGCAGAAGGGTTGAAGGGAAGGTAACCCAAGTAAGATCAAACCGTGGATTTGAAGTGTGCATCCTTCTAATATTAGCCGTGACTTGTTGTGCTCAGCTGTTTTTAAGTTGTATCAGTAAATTTGTTTAACTAGCAAGAAAGTTTTTTGGGGATGGTTTGATTTTTTTTTTTTCCTTCTCTGGTGAGGGGGAGGGAAAGCTTGCAGCTTGCTATGTTGCTTTTCCAGCAGATGTCAAGGTGATTGAATTTCCCGAACCATGCATGTGAGCATGGTGCTTCCTGTAGTTGAAGTAAGAACACTTTATCAATGGGTTCCACTTGGCTGGGTGTACTGGAGTAAACCCCAGCAGTGAGGTTTTCTTTGTTGGCTTGGTCCCTAATTTTTACCCATAAGTTCTCAACCTGTTCATCACTGTTTTTCAAAGACAGCTCTGTGTGGACAGTATGTTGTTTTACGTGGAGAGCACCTCCCCACAGTGCACCAGTTCTTCAATTCATTCCATCACGTTTCGGTGATAAAGATTAGATTGACGCCTTGTAGTTGCACAATGACTTCTGGCTCCTCCTGCTCATCACCCAAACAGCATGCATTAGAATGAAGAGGCCCTCCAGCTGCGCTATCGACCTTACCTCTCTTGACAGGAACATGCCCAAATTCCTTTGAGTTATTTCACAGGTGTTTCCCTGTTGCTTCCTAGTACATCAGTAACCCTTGCCTCTTGTCTGTTGCTCAAACCTGCAAATCCTTTCCCCCCACTAAATCTAGTTTTAAAGTTCTCCATATAACTCTGGTCAACTTGTTTGCAGAGGCTCTCTTGCCCTGCTTAGGCAAGTGAATCCCATCTGCTCCCAAGAGACCTGACTTCTCAGAAGTAGATTCGTGGTCATAGAAGGCAAAACTGTTGAGTATGGCACCAGCCATGCAGCCAGGTATTCACCTGTTCAATTCATTACACCTGTCTGTGTACCAGGAGGATAGAGGTGAACACCTGTGCTCCAGATCCTTTCAGCATTACTTCAGGGGTTATATAGCTTCTTGTGGTGGTTCAAAGTCACCTCATTGCAGTATTATTGGACCCGATATGGAATAGTAGGAACAGATGATAATCTGTAGGATTTGCCAGGTTTGACAGCCTCTCAGTGACATCGTGAAGGTAGTGTTAGCACCCTTTGCCACACTGTTCAGGGACAATGTCTTGTTATATATCATGTGACCTTAAAGATACTTTGCAGTAATACTAAAAAAAGCCCACCCCTTTGAAGATACAGTTTAGGCCTTTTTTTAGATTTCTTTGCATGTGATATTAAAGACTTAACTTTATTTACAGCCCTTTACAATATTGGAGACATGGTTCATGCAGCACGAGGCAAATGGGGTATTAAAGCCAATTGTCCATGTATTAACCGACAGAACAAATCAGTGTTGAGACCAGCTGTCACTAATGGAATATCACAGGTATGTAATTTGAAGCTGAAATTACATTGTTCGACATTTACATTTTTAAGATCTGTTAAGATGTTATATCCTTTAGGCTGGTCTGTTGTGAAACAGGAATTTTACTTTCTCCATATGTATTCTGAGTGTTTTAGTTTAGCTAAAGTCTTCTGGGGCATTTTTTGGGGACAGGAACTGTATCTGTTATCTACCAAGTGCTTATTTGGGCTAATACTCTTATGTAGAAATTGGGTAGGAAGCCATTCATATTGATGTTGTATTTTACCACTATGAGTAGTTTGCAACATGTGCTTTTATTTTGTTGTGGTTCCTGAAGGAATCTAGAGCAGTTCTGTTACTATTGACACAAAGAATCCTCCTGTAATAAAAAAACCCAGAAAGAATGAAAAGGAAAGAAATCAGAACGATTGGGCCTATTTTAAAAGATGACTAAACAATGGCATGGTAAGAATTCACACCACAGTGCAAAGGTGAAAGTGCTTCACACAGACAAGAAGCTCCTGTATTCTGCTGCTACCTAAGCATAAATGAGTTTTACTGTGTGCTTATAGCAAATGGAAAAACAACAGACAAAACCAAATGTGTCGGATATCAGAAATGTCTTCCAAGTTGAACTCTTCCCTTTATTCGACATTTAGCAGTTGTTTATTTTTTTGTTTTAGCTTCCAACTGTAAGTCCTAGTGCATCAGTCTCTGGAAACGAGAACACCTTTTCCACTGGAGCAGGGACGGCAGGAGTGGCACAAGTAGAAATGGACACTGTACCAAAACCTGAAGCAACTGATAGTAGGATAGAAGAATCTGCGAAAACAGTGACATTACCAACCAATAACACTGGTGAAGTAAAGACTAACAGACCACTTTGTCCAGAAACAGCTCCATCATCAGCTTTACACTGGCTTGCAGACTTAGCAACGCAAAAAGCAAAAGAGGAAACAAAAGGTGAGCAGAAGACATGCCCTCTGGGGTTGGAATTAAAAGATAAATGATAACATCCTGTTTGATGGCTATACTTTGTGAGAGTGTCTAGTCCTAAATAGAAAAGAACAAGGTAGTTTTTCTTCCTTTGCCTCTTAGAACCAGTTTTGTTCTACAAGCTTAGAAAAATGCAAAGCTGGAAAGATGATACAGCTGAAGACAATACTGTCTTGTCACTCACAGTTTATTTCTGTGCCAATTTGTGTATTTATTTTCTCAGAAGCTGATATCCTGATGTAAAATGATAGTAATTAATTTCAGATGCAGCTCTGTCACTTTATAACTGTTGAAGTAAATACAGCTCTTTTGTGTGCTATGTGAAGAGTGCATTTCCAAGGAACTGAGACTGGAGTCCAGTTGGAGAGTTAGATGAAAGCTTAGAGCATCTTTAATACTCAGTAATTTGAGTGAATGCACTTCTTAGATGTCAGAGGTAGCATGACTAACACAGGATTTATTCCTGTCCATATGTCTAGAAGGGACTACTTTACATGTTGATGTTAAATGTTGGTGAATCATTCACGAGTTTTGCAGATCTTAGTCGCTGTAATATTTTGACTAGCATTAAAATTTGAAATATTTAATATCAAAACATTAATTCAGAAAGTCAGGGAAGTGTTTTTTAATTGAATCTATTAAAAACTTGTGTGTTTGCAGACCTTTTTGGATCAGATCTATTGTACTATTCAAAACCTTAGCAGCATATGAAGGGTAAAATCTATGTGAAGTATCTGATGTCTTTGATTCTCATTGAGGTGCCTCATTCACTGTTACAGTGATAATTTACCATTACCACAAGATTCTGTTAATATCCTATTTAATGCAAGAGCAAATAATTTCAGAAAACTTTGTGATCATTTTAGCTTTGCCTCTTGGGGGTTTTTTTCCTCTCCCCTCCCTGTGATGTTTATATTTATCTTGCAGAATCAGGATCACTGAGATCAGTCCTTAATAAAGAATCCCATTCACCCTTTGGATTAGATTCCTTCAACTCCAGTACGAAGGTATCCCCGCTAACCCCAAAGCTGTTTAATAGCCTCTTGTTGGGCCCAGTGACATCTAGCAACAAAGCTGAAGGCTCCAGCCTCAGAGATCTGCTACACACAGGGCCAGGAAAGCTTCCGCAGGTCCCATCAGACACAGGAATCCCCTTTCCTCCAGTCTTTTCTGCAGCTTCTACGGTAAATAATTTTGTATTCTTTGAATGATATCTGTTCTAGGGAAGAATTGTCGTCTATATGGTTTTTATAGTATTCTGCTGTTGAATGTTGAAACAAATCTAATACCTCACCAAAACTCACCACACCACAAATTTGTAGAGAATTTTCATGCTAATTTTTAGTTTTAGTTTACTACTGTTGAGGAGAGGCTATTCTTTTCAAGAGACCAAAAAAATGGGTTAAATACAGCCTATAAATTGTTTAGTTGATAATCAGCATCTCTATAAAAGCTCGCTTTAAGTTTCACATCTTTAAAAATACTGTAAGAGCATACCACAGAAAAAAAGACAAAAACTTAAGACTAAGCCAGTTCCTTAAACTGAGGTATAGTTGAAAGGCATTTGAGCTAGAATATAGTTGAGCAGGACCTGCTGCTCCAGCTGGATCACTGCAAATCTGTGGGGCCTGATGGGGTTCATCCAAGAATCTTCACAGAGCTGCTGCTGTCATTGCAAAGCCTCGCTCAATGATTTTCATGCGATCTTGGGAATCTGGAGAGGTCCCAGCTGACTGGAAGCTGGCAAACGTTGTCCTGATTTTCTAAAAGGGCAAAGAGCAGGACCCTGGAAACTACAGGCCTGTCAGTCTCACTTAAGTGCCCGGTGAAATCATGGAAAAGATTATTCTGGCAAGTATTGGAAAACATCTGGAGTACAATGCAGTCATCAGTCACTGCCAGCATGGCTTCATGTGGGTGAAAGTCCTACTTGTTGAACCTGATTTCCTTGTATGACAGGGCCACCTCGTTCATCTAGGAAAGCCAGTAGATGTAATCTTTCTGGAAGTAAATTTTTGATAGTGTCTCTCTCAGTATCCTTCTGGACAAAATGTCCAGCAGACAGCTGAATGACCATGTTTGGACAATGTGCGCAGGCCAGAGTGGGATTCTTATTGTGTCCTGTGCAAGACCAGGAGTTGGACTCGATGATCCTGATGGGTCGCTTCCAACTCAGCATATTCTATGGTTCTGTGATTCCATGGGTTTAAGGTGTAGTTGCTATTTCTGAATGCTTATTCTGAAATAACAATGCTTTAATCCATTTTGGAAGAAATAACTTTGAAAAAAACCTGAACAAATCAGTGCTATTTGAAGTGGTTAGAAGCATTTAGTTTAAGAGAATGATAGATTCTGTGGAATTTATCAACGCTTAGCTCTTTTTGGCGAATACTTTCTCCAAAAGCTTAGGCAGGTAGAGTAAGAAGGAAGATTAAATGGCTTGTCTCATAGCAGATTTTTTTTTTTTTTTAACTCTCTGCCAGGCAGGCTGGCTGGCTGGCACCTTTATAATAGTTCATGTTTGTTGGTTTTGGTAGAGGGAACTGTACATGAAAATATGATGCTGCTACAGGAAAGTGAATCCAAGAATACTTCCGCCTCTCATCACTGAGTACAGGTGAAGAAATTGTGGTCACTTGCTTTAAAGCAACTTACTCCTTCAGGGCTTGAGATAGCCTGTCTCAGCTTGCATCCCTGTCCCGGCAACTCTGTGCATTCTCTCACCACATCTAATCAGATCTATTGTGTAATGTGTTTTTTCACTTTCCTGACTTCTGATCTTCACTGAGTAGTTTAGATTTGAAAGAACTTGTGGAGAACTCTGGTCCATCTCCTGACTTGAATGTCTGGATGCTTCATATAGAATGCACAAAACATACCTGAGAAACAACAGTTGCATTGCTCAAATTGAGAGAAGACTCATCTTGATCTTTCTGGAGCATTGACAGTCTGTTGTGAAGAATTATAAGCCTTGTCTTTAATAGTGAAACTGCATATTATCTATCTTACAGCCTCCAGAGAATCAGAGTAATGGTACACTTTAAAGACCATCCAAAGCAGATGACGTTATGATCTAGCCTTACTTGTGTAAGATGGGCTGTAGGAAACGAATATAATTCCAGGCGGCAGTAGAGAGTGGGATCAGACTAGCAGTGGCGCAGCTCCTCTGAAAGGAGCCCAGGGTCCTGGAGGGACAACAAGCTGCACCTGCGCCAGCACTGCACACCTGCAGCTGCAAAGGCAAACAGTCCTGGGCTGCATCAGGAAGTATACAGCTGGAGCACATCAAGGAATGTGGTTATTTCACTCAGCCCCTCTTGGGCCACACCTGGAACACTGTTTCCAGTTTTGATTTCCCCAGTTGAAGAATGGCAGTGTAAAATTGCATGGGATCCAGTGAAGGGCCATAAAGAATGATTAGAGCATTGGAGAGCTTGACACATTTGGAAAGGTTGTAGAAACTGGTTCTTTTCATCGTAGAGAAGAGAATGCTTTGGGGATCCGATCAATCTTACCAAATCCAAAAGGTGGTTGTAGAGAATAGGGAGGTACTCCTTTCAGAAGGGTGCATGGCTAACAGGGCAAGGGACAATACCAGTTGCTTCAGGAGAAGTTCTATCTGGATATAACGAAAAATTCTCCCTTTACATTCAAACAGTGGAATAGGCTGCCCTGAGAAGTGAATTAATCTCCTTCCCTGTAAAGTTAAAGTTTGGCATGTCCCAGCCCAGGGGAGCAAAGCCTAATTTCAACAGAAATTTACACCAAATGATCTCTAGATCTTCTGTTGTTCCTAGACTCTTCTACAATTCCATAAGTATTTTTTACTGAAGTGATATATTAAGTAATGAATAGTATTATGTTTTAGATTGATAGTTCTATATATGGTAAATTTTTTATCTATTGAACTTCAGTTTTTAAGAAGATGGCAATTTTTGGGAGGGAGGAGGGAGTGGTGTTGATTGGTTTGTTATGATTTTTTTTTCACTTGCATGATAAGGTTTTTGCTACCAGAAATCCATCACACCCCTGCCCCCTCCCACAAATGTGTGAATAAAGATCGAGTGTTTATCTTCTGTTGAATATATGAAATATATTTAGTGTCTTAAGTTTTTTGCTATAAACAAGGCCTATAGGCAGGCTTTTTATTTTTTTTAAGTTAAAACAAAAGTTAAGATTGTGTTGCTAACCTGTTATGAATTTAAACAGCCCTTGAGTTCTAAATGTCCTTTGAGGAGCATGGCAACCAGAACCAGAGAATCTGTCTACTAATGGTTCCATTGACATACAGGAAGCACTTTCTCCTCTCTCTGTTGGTGTTTACTTAGTGTTCATATATCCATCAGCTTACATGTTCCTTAGTAATGGGGTGAGGAAAATGGGGAAATAGAGTTGAGATATTAATGAAGATAGAAAAACTATGAACTTTTTTTACTATCAAAGTAGCTGAATTTAGATCATCAAAGTTTTCTATTTTATATCTGCATAATATTTTTCTAGGTAGCCTGTAGTTGCTTATTTTAACTTTTACCATTGTAAAACAGAGCCATAGCCATTTCTGTTCTTGAATACATGTCTGTATCTGAGCCAGGTTGTTTCTGATGCATGTTTTCCTGGTAGCAAGGTGTCTGTGACTAAAGTCTGAAGGAGAGCAGATAGACATTAATACTTACACTGTTGCAAGACTAAGTTTACCACTGGATTTACATCTTCTAGGGGGCCAAAGGTAAAGCCAGCCTGCCAAACTTCTTGGACCATATCATTGCTTCTGTAGTGGAAAATAAGAAGACGTCTGATGCTGCAAAACGAGCTAGTAATTTAGCTGACACACAGAGAGAGGTGAAGGAAATGGTAATGGGATTAAATGTGCTGGATCCACACACTTCCCACTCTTGGCTGTGTGATGGTAGACTTCTTTGCCTTCATGATCCCAGCAACAAAAACAACTGGAAGATCTTCAGGGAATGCTGGAAACAAGGCCAGGTAGGTGATCTGACCCTTGCTGCTTGTAAGTGTCCTGAAATTGCAGTCTGTACCTTGGTAAAAACAGTCTATTCAAACTTTGGCCAGTTGCTCCTGAGTGAATATGGTGAATGACTATTTCAACTGTAGCTTTATAAACAGGGGACACAGCAGCCCTGTTCACTCCATGCTGTAGTGACTCGAGCCCATGTGGTCTTGCATACTTAGCTTTTCTCAGCTTACCATCATGAGAGTGTTTGCTGTAACAGCTTTTTTGTTCTAGTTTGCTTTGTGCTGAACCTGCTCTGCTCTACTACAGCCCAGTAGTGAATCCACTCTGATTTCCTGTATGCTCCTTAGCATTTACCCCACACTTGATGTTTATAGCCTCAGGGAAAGGTCCATTCCTTCCAGCTGCAGCATGTGCAAGAGCAAAAATGCTGAATGCAGTAGTCTACTGAATTTTGGGTATGCTTGATACAGTATCTCACTCTGAGCCCTACAGCCAGTGGGAACCCAAGTATTGTTCTGGACTCAGCCACTCATGCATGGAGCACTCTCGTGGGTTGTCTGAGGTGCCATCAAGCGCTTAGGCCTTCAGACAACAGACTGTACCTTAGACCTGCTCTCAGCATAGCCACTTTTTCAGATCTCAGTCTGTAGTGCTGCAGCTTAGACTTCTCCAGAGAATCAGTAAGATCAGCCTGGTCAGACAAGCTCAATCTTAAAAAATGGGTGAGTAATTGCTGCTGCAAAGGAAGTGCACCCACAGCTCTAACAGAGGATGATGTCCATCATTGTTCAAACTGTATTCTTGACACTTGGTTCTACAGCTGCCTCTGACACAGTTACCTTCACTAACTACTCAGAATTGAGACCACTGATGCTAGACCATTAGGTCACTCATCATCTTTTCTGGAGAAGTGCTTGGTGTCCGATAGTCTGTTATTACAGTGTTGTCAGCTAGTGTTATTACAGTGTAGTGTTATTACAGAATGCACTTGGCAGTCACGTTCCATACCTATTTGTGGTTGTTCACAAGATGCTGAGATGGGGTGGAGAAACAGGCTGCGTGTACCTCTTCTGGCAGTCAGAGTCTGTTCCTGACAGAAGTAGAGTACTTTTCAATTAAGTGTAGCCTGTCCCATGGAACAACTGCACATTCTCTGGGTTCCCTGGGCACAAGCACAACCAGCACATAGCCATGAGAACTGCGAAGATGACTGTCATGCCACCAGCTGCATTCCTGTTCATGACTCCTCTGGCCAGCTCCTAATAGTTGGAGGAAGGAACTGTGCAGCACACCCTCGCTTGTCTGACTAGAAACTTCATTGCCAGCTTCCCACTTAGTGCAGTTATCTTCCTGTCCTGACTTTTTTGGGGTGCATAGGAGTCTCCTTTTATTTTTTTTATTTTTCATTGTATTATGTTTTTCTGATTTACGAGGGATTTCAGATCATTCTTTTGCAGTGCTGTGGTGTCCATCATCTGCCTTTCTTTGCAAAGAGCTTCTTAGTTTCTGGTTAGTATACTTTGATAATTTTCTCGACACTTTCTGTCAGGAAATACTACTGTCTCTCTTAGGAGGATCCTAAATATTTTGAGAATGCCTACCAAAAATGTGATTGTCCGTTTCTCTGCCAATGAGACTGGTAAATCACCACGTGCAAGATGCTGATTGTGACCTTGGGGTCCTTGACTGGTAATGAGTCTTGAGAGACTGCTTATGGAGTCTAGAGATGTGATTACTGATCCTGTGTCCCATTCGTAGCTTGCAGTGTGCATCGCCATCCAAGTTGGTGCAAACCCTGAGGCTCTGGCTACAACTGCTGTGCTTGTGTGCTCTTTGTGACCCACTATTTTAGGCTGTGCCCCAAGGTGTGCTACTGATGCATTTGGATCATTTTATCATTCAGAAGACCCCTTGAATAGGAACAGACTGGGCAAGTCCTTTGCTCATTCAGTGATCCTCGAGGTGGTGTTGCAGTCATTTGAGTTTTCTGTTGAAATGTGAAAAGGAATTGAACAACCTCCCTTGTTCCTGCATAAGAGAGAGCATGTGACCCAAGGCAGGTGTTACTGTCTCAACAAGGTTATTTTAAACAGAATTTCTTCAAGCAGAGACTCTCTCAAGAAACTGCTCTGTCAGAGTTCTTGCTTTGCTTACATCCTCCTGTACATCCCAGCTGCACCTTTAAAAGTGAAGTGAAAGAACATTAATTCTACCATCATTCCCCAAATCCGCCTCCTGTTTTGTGTTTTTGAAAAGGTTATTTGGAAAAAAACCCTTATCCACCCTCCCCAGCGCAATAAATGCACACTGGACACTAGATCTGTACCATATGAAGATCTTGGCTATGGTGGCATCTCAAACTGTTAAAAGAGAAAATTCTTTTCCCTTAATGCTTAGTAATAAATGGCACTCTTTCGGTGTCACTGAAAAAGAGCAGCATTTTTTGAGTCCTTTGTCTTAGAAATTGTCAGAAATAAGTTAAACTGTCTTATCCCAAAATTCTCTGAGAGACCATAAAATTAATTCTTGCTGAAGCTGTTTTTCAAGAGCATTTTCCTCTCCTGAAAATGGTTGTTACTCATCTGGGGATACTGTTAGGATTCTCATCCTATAGCAACCTGATACTTTCTCAATTTTCATGCTAGGATTTCTCTTTTTTGAGACACTGAAAATTTGGTATGGTACTGGAGCTTTTTTATTTTGGTGTTACCTCCCTGTAGTTTGAGAGCAAATTTGGCAGGAGATGTCTACCAGGGAAATCCACTGTCCTTTTATCTTGGAGCCCTATCTGTGTTCTTCACGAGAGAGAATACTTCCTTTCTTCCATGGCAAATTTGCTGCTTTAATAGCAAAAAGGATTCTACTGAGTTCAGTAGTTTGGTTGTTTTGGGGTTTCTTTTAATTGCTATTTACAAGTGGTCAAGTGAATACAGCAGGCATCAAAATGTCATTATTTTTCTGTACTGAAGACAGCTGGTTTATGCATCAGCTTAAAGTCTGCCAGGCAGTCCTTTCTACACATCCTGTGAAAGGTACTGTTATTTTACTCATACATGATCCCTGGAGTTTGTTGTAGAATATGCTTAAACTTTTTTATTGCCTTAATGTTACCATTTTTGCCGGGATGAGGGAGTATATTAAGTTTTGAGATTGCTGCATTTGCTCTGTTATCTTAGGGAAGTTTGCTGCTTGTCAGGGTCTCACATTTGAGACATAGTGGAAAGACTACCAAAGCTTATCTGTCCCTCAAACGTGTGCCCTCTGCTGCGTTTCCATATTGGCACACACAGTACTACTGGGGAGACCAGGACAGTATCAAGAGTGACTGTATGGCTCTGGGAGTGTTAATCAAGACTATGGAGCCCTCATGGTTTTCTTACTCCTGCCAGTGAGGGGTAGGAGAGTAGACAGATGCTGCATGTCAACCATTGTTTGCACAGCTGGTTTTAACCAAGAGGGTTTTATGGTCGTGGGAACCTCTTTGAGGATTGAGGATTGCTTGGAAGAGATAGGATCCACCTAAGCAAAAAAAAAAAAGCATCTTTGCCAACAGGCTGGCCAACCTTATTAGGTGACCTATAAGCAGGAACAAGGGAGGGAGGCTATGACCAGTGATCAAGGAAGGAATTAGTTGATTGGGTTGGCAAGCAAGCAGTGTGAGGTGAAGTGAACAGGGGTAATCTCATACGCAAGAAACCAAGGATGAAAGATGTCCACCTCAAGCATATGCATGTAAGTAAAAATCTGTGTGCATCACAGCATTGTGAAGAAAGCTCTCATACTGTTTCTGGGAAATCAACGTGACTAGGTGTCTTTCTGAAGTACCTGTACACTAATGCATGCAGCACATTGAACAAACATGAGGAATTAGTGTGCAGTTGCACAGCCGTGGTCTCATTGGTATGACAAAGTGGTGGGATAGCTCATGCAGCTGTAGTATGGGAAGGAATAGGTACAGGCTGTTCAGGAAGGACAACACAGGAATGACAGGCCAGGAAGGTGAGAAGGGAGCATTGCTGTTTTTGTGAGGAAGAAGCTAGAATGCATGAAATTGTGTAGGAACTGATGATGAGCCATTCAAGAGAGCTTATGGTTATGGGCCAGGATTAGTAAGCAGAGTAACATGAACAACATTGTGGCAAGTATCTGCTACAGACCAACTGACCATAAAAAAGTGATAAGGCCATCTTCAGAAAACTAGAGGAAGCCCTGTGTTCGCATTTCCTTGGCCTCATGGGACCACCCTGATACCTGCTGGGGGAACAACACAACAGCTCACAAGCAGTCCTGAAGTTTTCTGAAGTGCATTGATGTCAATGTCCTGAGACAGCTGATCAAAGAAACAGCTAGGGAAGGGCACTTGTGCTGGACCTTGTGCTTCCACACAAGGAAGGACTGGTTGTTGATGTGGAGATACAGGGCACCTTTGGCACTTTTGTGACTATTAGATGGTGGCATTCAGATCAAGATTCTGAGAGGAGGGAGCAAAGCAAAAAATCATGATCACAAATCTTGGCTTTGGGAGAGCAGACTTTCACCTTTTCAGATACTTGCTTGGAGGAATCCTATGGTGATATGATCATGGAGAGGAGAGGAGCTCAGGAATACTGGTTGAATCATGCTTAACCTGCCTTGTAACCTGTGATGAGATTACTGGCTTGATGGATGAAGGGAAAGTACTGGATGTTTTTTATCTTAACTTTAATAAAGGCTTTTTACACTGTCATAATGTCATCAGACAAAGTGAAGTACAGACTTGGTAAGTGAGCAGTGTGATGGGCTTAAAACTGACTGAAATGCCACTATGTGTCACTAGTGGTATATCATAGGGGGGTCACTTTTGGGGTGAGTAGTATTTATCATGTCGTTAGTGACCTGGATGGGATAGGGTTCATAGACCCTCAGTAAGTTCAAAGACAAATACAAAACTAGGAGGAATGACTGATACAGCAGATGATTGTGCTGCTATTCAGAGGGTCTGAACAGGCTGGAGAATTGCATTGAGAAGAATCTGGTGATATTCAGCGAGGTAAAATGGAATGTCCTGCACATCAAGGAAGAATTAACATGCTGCAGCAGTTGCTGAGGAGCAACCATTTGGAAAGTAGTTTTGCCTAGAAGGATTTTGGGGTCCCAGTGGGCAAGGGAGTGACCATGAGCCAAGAATGTGTTCTCATGACAAAGAGAGTAGTCAGCAAGTCAAAGGAAGTGATGGTTCCCCTTCACTCAGCACTGGTAGAAGCCTCACCTGGAGTACTGTGTCTAGTTCTGGACTCCCCAGTACAAGAGAGTCGTGAACTTACTATAGGAAGCCCAGCGAAGGGTCACAAAGATGATGAAGGGACTAGAGCATCACTTAGATGAAGAGAGGCTGAGCGAGCTGGGACTGTTTGGCCTAGAGAACAGAAGGCTCAGAAGAGTGTGGGGAGGAAATCTTAAGAGGGAGCCACTAACAGGACAAGTGGGAATGGGTGCAGGAAGTTCAGCCTCAACACAAGAAAATACTCTTTTTCAGTGTGAGGGTAGTCACTTCCAATCTAAATGTTTCTGGGGGGTTTTTTGCTTTTTTTCATTCCCCTGAAATTGACAGGAGTAAAGTAACAACCCCTTTTTGTTTTCTTAAATCTCACACTTCTGGAATTGAGGTTTCATTGCTGCCTTCTAGAACTTAATGGCTATCTTGTATTGTATTTGAAAACCAAGGCCATTTCTGTTATCCTCAGTGTTGGGTTTTTGTTCCGTTCATTTCTGAATCAGTAGTTGTCCTCATTTAGGGGCTAAAATTGAAACTAGGCCTTTTAGAGGCCATTGGGCAATACAAGGGAAGCAGCAGTTAGTTACTGGAGTGTTTTTAAGCAGCATAACTTTAGAGTTGCTTGTATATAGCTGTGTAGGTATCTTTGCCTAACACACTGATAATACATCTAGGGACGTCTGTACTTCTCAGGCTTGTGCTAAGCTCTTCATGTGAATAAATCACAACCCACCATCAGATCATTGTTAATGTATATAGGGCACCGCTTGGAATTAACTCAAACTTGCATAGACACAGGAACTGCCATTTGAACATAGGCAGCAGTTACTAAAGCTAAAGCTCTTCAGGTGGGAATAGTCTATGTGCAAATTCATTTTGTACCCTCTTCGTTTTCTCTCAAGTTTGGTAACTCTCTTTTGAGATGGCAGGGGTGAGAGGAGCTGAAAAGGTTCTGGCAGTGTTGGGAAGATTGTCTAGGTATACCTTTCCCCATTGTTGTCAGTTTAGCAAATGTTTTGAGTCTTTATGGGGAGAGGCCACTGAAATATCTTTGTAGAATATATGTACATCATTAGCCTAAACATCTTAAAATCCCATTTGCAAGTGAACAGCCTTTTTTCCACTACTTGGTTTTGTCCTACAGAATTAATGATCTGTGATTGTACATAAATAACGAGTGAAATAGTTAAAACAATTCCTGTTAAAAGACAAAAATTTCACACGAGAAGGCTTTACTACAGATGCTGTTTCTAGTGGTAGTTGCATGTGTGCTTGAGAAAAAGGACGGGCGGTGGGATTCTACACCTACTGTACTGCCACAGGTGGATTGACCCTGTCTGGCTGCCAGGCCCCTCCACTCATCTGCTTTCTCACTCCCCCTTCTCAACAGAACGGGGAAAGAAAATCAGATGGAGAAGTTTGTGAGTCAAGATAAAGACAGGGAGATCCTTTAGTGATTGCTGTCATGGGCAAAACAGGTTTAACTTGTGTTAAAGGAGTTGAATTTATTGCCAATTAAAAATAGAGTAGGATGGTAGAGAAGAAAGACAAATCAGTAAACACCTTACCTCTCCCCCCGACTTCACCTTTTTCCTAAAGGCTCAACTTTACTCTCTCATCTCTGACTATTTTACCTTCTCACCCCCACAATCCCTGGAATGACACAGGGGGGATGATGGAGGTTGTGGTCAGTTCATAACACTGTGTCTGCTGCCATTTCCTCCTCACACTTTCCCACTGCTTCAGTGTGGAGTTCCTGTTACAGGATACTATCCTTCACAAATGGCTCCAACATGAGTCATCTCCATGGGCTGCTCCAGTGTGGGTCCCCAGTGGGCACAGTTTTTGCCAGAAAGTTTGCTTATTTGTGGGATTCTCCCCACAGCTTCTCCCAGAGCCTGCTCCAGCATGGGCTCTCCATGGACTGCAGCTTCCTCCAGGGAATATCCCTCTGCTGCAGTGCAGGATCCTCTGTGGGCTGCAGGTGGATCTCTGCTTCACCATGGTCCTCCACAGATTGCAGGGGGACAGCCTGCCTCACCATGCTCTTTGATGGGCTGCAAGCACCTCCTCTATCACTGACCTTGGTGTATGCAAAGTTGTTTCTCTCCCTTCCCCCTGCCTGCCATCCGCGTGTTGTGTGTGTCCCTGTCTCTCTCTCTCTTACGCACACACATGCAGCAGCTGTGGAGAACTTCTTACCCTTTCTCGTTATCACAGAGATGCCACCAGCATCAGTTACGGGCTCAACTTTGGCCAGTGATGGGTCTGTTGAGCCAGGTGGAACCATCTGTGTCCACCACGGGGCAGCTCCCAGCCTCCTCTCACAAAGCCTATACCTGCTGCCAACACCTTGCCATGGAGACCTAATGCACTTGCCTTGGCAAGTCTAATCCAACGCCACTTCTACAGCAAATGCGCATGGCGTGGAACTAAAATTTGCTTTGACTCTGGTTATTTGCTTGATGCACAAAAACCAGACATGGATTAAAATAGATTTGTGGTGTCTTTTGTATGGTGGTAGCCAGGAGTCTTGGCTCTCTTAAGAAAGTTTGGCTGCATGTGTAAGAAATTTGGTTATGGTGGAGTAAGCATTCATCTTTGTATTCTCAGCCCGTGCTGGTATCTGGTGTCCATAAGAAGTTGAAGTCAGAGCTTTGGAAACCAGAAGCTTTCAGCCTGGAATTTGGAGATCAAGATGTAGATTTGGTGAACTGCAGGAACTGTGCCATAATTTCAGACGTGAAAGTGCGTGACTTCTGGGATGGCTTTGAGATAATATCTAGTAAGTAATATTTATGGCTGACTAGTTTAACTGAGCAGTCTGTCTTGCTATCTTCAACTCTTCATTTTCCACCTATTTTCCTAAAAAACAAATTAAGAAAAAATCCGAATACCTATCAGTTGCATCCAAAGAAGCCATTGTTCCTTCCATGTAGCACACCCTAGAAAATGCTTTATTGAAGATTAGGGCAGGACTGCCCAAGAGAACTGTCTCTACTGCAATATGTTGGTGTGTGTTACTTTCATGTGTCAAAAAATTATCCATTTCATGGGAAACTACTTTTTTTTTTAACTTTTCCCAGTGAAATTAATCATGAGTTACCATTATTAAGACAGTAAGTAATACGTCTTTCCTTGCTCTCGTTTCAACCTCAATTTTATTATAAAACTAAAGGGAACCTGCAGAGCTAAAACAGACTGAGACTTTTGATACTAAAACTTGGACTTGGTGGAATACATCAGTGAAGTAAACTTGACATTGCAAATTCTTTTTGTAGTAGATCATCTGTGAGTACAAATACAAATTTATATGTATTACAAATAGCAATGCTGTATGCGTGCCTCACATGATAACATGAGTTAATGCTCGAGTTCTTTGAGAAAACCTTCTGTCAAGTGTGAATGGGGAAACTAACCAACTAAACTTTCTGGGGACATAACTGGTCAGGTTAAAGAGCTTCTGAAAAGCAGAGTGCTCCATTTTAGATTGTATATACCTAGATCTGAGTGGTCTTATAGTTACAGATGTTAGAGCTGTAGTAGTTCATTGCAATGTTGCTGATTTTAGAGTTGTGTATAAAATGGTTTCTGTATTTATTGCTATGTGCATGTTGCAGAAATGGTAAACTGTTGGATGACTTAATGGAATGTTCGTTCAACAGTCAATGAAACGATAGACTTGTAGACCAAGAATATTCACTTCTCAGTCATTTTCCAATCAAAGAACTCCCAGCTTTTGACTTGTTTTTTTATATGGTTCGTACAGAGTATTGTATTTTGTACTGTTAAATTTCCTACTGTTTTTGTTATTAATCGGAAAAAAATGGCCTAGGAGGATATAATGGTGTGGTCTTTGTGTATTGACAGTAATTGGGAAAGTTCACAAACTCTTCACTTTTGTGCTGGGGTCGTTCATGAAAATAGTATGTTTGTATGGGTCAAGTTATCTTTGATAAATGTTACTGGTAGTTTGTCTCCAGGCAGATATGCTCCTTTCAGCAAAATCAGCTTCTGCTTTTCTTTTAGATAGTGCCTTTACCACACTTTACATGAGAAATATTAGTTACCTAAGTTAGAAAACCTTAGCACTCTTGATATTTTCTTTTAAATACATTTTATTTAGAGTTTTTTCAGCCATGTTCAATCCCTAATATAGAGGAGTATTATTTGCTACTAGTCCAGAGATTTCACGTGCTAATTCTTACAAAAACTGTTGGCAAATTACCTAATATCTCTGACTCCTCTGCGTTACATGAATTCTAAATTTTCAAAATACATGGCTGGCTCCCACCCTCGCTTTAAGTTACCGAAGAGATGTAGAACAGCCACTGACTTTGGAGGTGTTATTGAGATTATTCTGTATTAATTTATTCTAATTAATTTTAATCTTTTGCTGTTTCTTTTAATACTTTTGGGCTTAAAGTGGACTTTTGAAAGGTCTGACTTTTTGTTTCAGTCCTTCTTACACCTGCTTTTCTTTGCTGATCAGATATTTTCTGGGGTTTGTCCAGTTTCATGTAATTTGTCAGATCTCTATGTTTTCATCCACGTGGTTCTTCACTCCATCCTTTCTGAATAGCCTCCCTACAAGCTGCTTCTTGTTTAGAACAAAGATCCTTGATGAGTTCAAAATCTTGAATATGGGAAGTTGTGAAACATCTTTAAATTCAAGTCCTTGAGCTTTTCAGTTCACTTGCCTGTGAACTGAATCTGTAGCTTATCAAAGTTTGTTATCTTTTAATCAGTCACTTCGGTTTACGTATCTGCAGTTATTAATTCCTTTTAATTTCAATAAAATATTTTTTTATATTGCAAACTCAGGCTGTCTTCTGTACCCTGTTGATATGTAACGCAGATGTGATTCACAGGTCTCCAAGTCCTGATTTCTTAGATATGCTTTCACTTTTGATGCTGTCAGGAGCTCTGCTAGATCCGTTTGGCTGACAGTCCTTGGTAAGGCAGGAAGTAGTGAGGGTTGTTACTCTCTGGGGAAATGGGAATGCTAAAGTGTGAAGACTTCTGTACACCTTGGTTTTCGATTGGTGGCTTCATGTAGAATTGTGAAAAATCTGGGAGAAGAGTGAACTTTGTTTTTCTCTAAATGTTACACTGAGTTCTAAGCTGCTCATGTACCGCTTCCAGATAGACTCTCTTAGTCCCGAGATCTAAGGTGGCCCTAAGATCTGAGGTAAAACAGCAGTTGATATGGTCAGTGCTGTCATAGCATACATCCACTGTTGCATATGTAATGCCATCTTTCTGTGCTGCCGGCTTTCTGTTTCCAGTCAGGACTTGTGTAAAACTCTTAAAGTGAAGAACAAATGTTTGGTTTTGGCAGGCAGCTAATTTGAGTGCCTCCAGCAAAGAAGAGTTAAAAAAACTAAAGGCTGTCTTCCTTTGCGACCACCTGCCTTTTAGCTTTTTTTGAATATGGTGTACCATGGTTTCTTGCTTTACACTGAAGTTCGGGTTGATTTCAGAACAAGAACCAATAACTTTTATTTTATAGAAGTACCACTTCTTTTGAAATTAAAGATAAAACTCCCTTAGATTTTGGTAAAAGGAGTAAGGAAGAATGCTTTGGAAAGGCTTGTTTTTGACTGAAGCTGAATAAAAATTATTCTAAAACTTAACAGCTGTGCAAGATCTGTCAAATTTGTGCTGTAGATAATTATATCTATATCTATCGATATATATACTTGTTAAACTGCTGTGGGTCATACTATGATAATGCTTGGAAGCCAAAACAAAACCAGGATCCATTTTACTGTACATTTTAAGAGGTGCAAAAACCCTTACAGCTTTAACGAGGTAGTGGGCTGTGGTAAAAAGATATTACATGAAGAAATCTTTATTTGTTTCTTGCAGAGCGGCTCAGGTCAGATGATGGTCAGCCAATGGTACTAAAGTTAAAGGACTGGCCTCCAGGGGAAGACTTCAGAGATATGATGCCTACAAGGTAAGTAACCTTTAGTGTCAATGCTGACAGGACTGCTGTAGGTGCTACAGGAGCATAACCCGCCTTTGTCTCTCTTTGCTCTCTAGGTTTGAGGACTTGATGGAAAATCTTCCTCTTCCAGAATATACCAAGAGAGATGGCAGACTGAATTTGGCTTCTAGGCTGCCAAGCTACTTTGTCCGTCCTGACCTAGGTCCCAAAATGTACAATGCCTATGGTATGTGACTATAGTTTGGCAGATACTGGTTTTTTTGACTCTTTATTATACTTAGGGCAAATACAAGTCTGTGGCATTAGTCAAAACTCTGTGCTTATCCTAGAGCCTGCTGTTACTTTTTTTTTTTTTCATTTAGTCCTGCAATCTATTCTTACGTTAGTCCTCTCTCTGTCAGATGTGCCCTTTTCTGCCTTGTATATCCAAGAGATGTACATACGGTAAGTTAAGTTTGCAAACAATTATTTATATATTTAACAAGCATAATACCAATACAGGGCTCAAGGAAAAGTTAGTATCTTTTTGAGACCAACTGATGTGTTTAAGAGGAAAATTACCCACCTTCTGGGCACTTTGACCTGTGCATTCGTGTTTCCAACCAGAGTTGTAATTTTCTTAATCCATGTCTAATAAAACAGACCACAGACAATATGCAAGACAAAACTGCCACCATGTTAAGCTACCTGAATTGGATAGTTTGTCCTCTTAAGGCTAATTATTTAGCAGGTAAATAGCATATACCTGAGCACATGGCCTACATGGGGCTGTGAAGCATTACGTTTTCTAATGATTGTAATATAGATGTGTGGAGGATATGTGAACAATAAAGCATGTCAGCTTGAATTATTTTAGTTCCTAAATGTACTGACTTTGAGGTCATGGCCCAAAGCAGGTTTTGTAGACTTTTAATTTAAAATAAATGATTGTTACAGGGTGTTTTTAAATAACTGATTGATTTGGAAGCACATACTTTTACAGCTTTAGAATAAGATAAATAACGTTTAAAGTAGTTGGTTTTTGTATATGCTGTAAAATGTCGAGTGATACTGATAAGGAAAAACTTGCAGTCATCTTGCAAAGCAAGTATGTGGAAGCAAACTTACCCTAATGTAGTTTACGTAGTTCTCTTTGAATATTGGTGAGACAGGTGCAGTGTTTTTTAACCTTTTGCATTCCAGTTGTTGTTACACCTACAGTAACAACTCAGCCAAGGACATGGAAGGTTTTTCATTGTTTCATCATTTAAAAAACGTTGTATCTCATTAACCAAATGTGGGTTAGACTTAAGCTGTAAGCCAACATATTGCAGTTCTGAGAAAGAGATGTGGTGTTATTTTGGACTTCTTTTTAAAGTAGTACAACATTGCAAATAAAAGTTAAATAGGGTGTTGCAGCTTAGGCAAATTGAGCTTATTCCAGTATTTAACAGTGTTCAGTGTTTTGGTTTATGTATTACTAGACATGTAAGTTGAGTGAAGGAGTCTGTACACCAAAGAGCTTATAATGTAATCAAGCAATACGTAAATAAGAGTGCAGCAAGAAGGAATGTAATCAGTCACTGCTGACTTGTTTCTGTATATTGCTAGTTGCTGTCAGTGGAAAGAATGGATTTATTTTGTTGAATTTTTCTTAAATGTCAAAGTTTTATTTTCTTTTGTATCGGAGCTTGTGGAGGCGATGTTGACGGTATTTTTCTTAGCATAGATCATAACCCTTTACTACTTGATCCTTTTTAGACATATAGGTCTTGGTCCAAAGAGAGAAAGTATTACACTCTGTTTACTTGGAAATTAAAAGAAAAAAAATTAGCTAGGCCTGTCTTCAAAATTAGTTTTGTATCTTTTTGCTCTTAGCTGCTTTACAGGCAAATTAAAGGGTGGACCTCGATACAAAAATAGTAATTCTGTCTGTGGTGAATATGAGTAACATTTCTAGCAACTTAAATATATTTTTGATGTAAATATGTGGCTTTGTTTGCAGAGTATGTGGTGAAAAATCTTCACAATAGCTGCGTCTTTCATGTGCTTAGCATTTTAAAGCATTAAGATACAAAAATCGTGACTAAAGTTGGATTCGTAGTGATATTCAGTTACCTAAATAAAAGGACTGTGTATAGAAGTTAGCTGTGAAGAAATCTTTTGTGTGTAAAGGACCCTTAAATACTGACCAATTTTTATATAGAAATAATTGAACTGTTTAACATGAGACTTGCCATTGATGGTGTAATTGTATTTCTCAGCATACTCTGTGACATAGACCATTAGCAAACAATTAATTTTAAAAGTGTCATTCTTTCCTTTTGTCCTGCTGCATCTTGCAAAGCAGAGGTTTGAGGTGGAGGTTGTAAGGGCCTGTGAGGTCAACAATTAACCTATCCTTTGTGAATTTGTCTGGCCTGGGTTTTGAACCTATGTATTGTGTTTCTCCATGTTTGTATTTTAGTTGTGCTTTTTTAAAGTTCGTGTTACAAACTGTCTACATTAGCTACCGTTTCTGGTCTGTTATGATAGGTACTGTTCAGTGAGTTGAGTTCCTACCTTCAGAAGCTTGTATTTTAAACAGAAAATAGATAAATACGATGGTGATCCTAAAAACTCTTTTGGGCACACTTCTGTTAGTGTTTGCTGATACAAAGATTTTTTTTAATGTTCTAATTCCCTGCCATGTTGCTTGCTAGAGATAGTTAAGCAGAAGTAGAAAGAGAGGGTGCTGTTGAAGGGCCAGAGGGAAAACAAAGGAACATGTTAGTAAGACGGTGAAAGAATTAAGAAGCAAACATTTGAAATCTTTCTCCATTACTTTCACTTGAGAGGTGTAAGTTCCTTCAACGTATAAAGGTACAAGCACTTGAGTCTGCAGGTGTTTTTCCTTACTGAATTGTTAATGATGAGTTGATCACTAACTAGTGTGAATTCAACTGGTCATGAACTTCACAGTATGAAAAAACAAAAATCTGCTGGAGGCTTATACTTCTAACAGTCCAATGACTTGCTGCACACAGTAGGATGCTAATGCCACTTAAAGCAGTTCTCTCATGCCTCCAAGCAAAAGACTTGCTTTGTGCTTATAATAGCTAAGTTGTCTAGTACAGACTGTATAAATGACCCTCAGAGAGACAAAATTGTAAAGTACAAGTTCTGGCTTTGGTTTTAAAATGCTTGTTGTCTCATGACTTGGGTGAACTAGGTTTGCTACTTCTGTTTTCTGTGAGATTAAAATACTAGTTATCAGTAAACTTTTTACTTACGCTACATGTGACATGAATATACCTACTTCAGTTGCTGTTTGACTTTGGTTTCTGCTCTCATTGCTGTACAAAGTTAGCGTTCTAGACAGATTTTTCAGGTAGGTTATTTCTATAAGGGATTCGTCACAGAATTTGATTTTATTTTGCACTCTATTATAGGCTTAATTACTGCAGAAGACAGACGAGTTGGTACCACAAACCTGCACTTGGATGTGTCTGATGCTGTTAATGTCATGGTGTATGTTGGGATTCCCATTGGGGAAGGGACCCATGATGATGGTAATGCTTGAGGAAAGCTGTTTTCTGTACACTAAAAATCAATTGCGTGTGTGAGTAAGAAGACACTGTCTTTTATTGTTTAAGCTTGTCATATCTATGATATATAATCCAAGTATACAAGGCAGTTTGCTACATTTGCAGCACGTAATTAAAAGTGCAGTAATGCTTCATTAGTTTCCAGCTGTGGGAGCAGCAGAGTTTTGCTAGAAATTAGGTACATTCCTGAAGAAAGGAAGAGAAAGAGTAACTTACTACCCTTTCTTCTCCTTGTATTTGAATAATTGTAGCTCAGCTTAAATTCATGACTGAGCTTTGTGATTAGCTGACAATTGATACATTCCCTGAATTCTGTTAAAATGAAGCTTGATGGGCTTAGAAGGGGCACTGTATGATGCAACACTTGCAGTGTGACTGAATTTAGTAACTCAAAATGCTCCTTCCTCTTCTCTATGTCAAAAATGAGCAGCTTTGTAATCATACTGCTTTTACATGGATTCCCCTTTCAGAAGTTCTGAAAACAATTGATGAGGGAGATGCTGATGATGTAACAAAGCAGCGAATCCATGAAGGAAGAGAGAAACCTGGAGCATTGTGGCACATCTATGCTGCCAAGGATGCTGAAAAGATACGGGAACTTCTCCGGAAGGTATGCTGGTTACAAAGAAAGCTTGAGTTTACAGGGTTCCTTGACTAGCTTGCTTATAGCAGCTGAATGATACAAATTGCTATCAACATCAAGTGCATAGGTATTGCACTTCTGTCTTTGAGGGCATTAATAGTTACTATGTTCCCAGGTTTTCAGCCTGGTCTGGAATCTTCATACTAATGCATAGTGCTATTTAAGACCTAAGTGACCTTAATGAAAATAATGTTCTACCTTGAAACGGTATGTTATGGTTTTTGGTACAGACCATTTTGTGAGCCAGCAATATCAAGGTGCTCTGTCATGGTTTCCCTCCACCCCATTTTGCCTGTAGGTTGGAGAAGAACAAGGCCAAGAAAATCCTCCAGATCATGACCCAATTCATGACCAAAGTTGGTACTTGGACCAGACCTTACGTAAGAGACTATATGACGAGTATGGTGTGCAAGGCTGGGCAATAGTGCAGTTCCTTGGTGATGCAGTGTTCATTCCTGCAGGGGCACCCCATCAGGTAAGTATACCAACTCTAGGCCAGATTGACAAATAGAATTGAATTTGAGACATAACAGAACTGCAGCTTGAAAATAACTGGTAATTAATATTGCTTACTTAAGATTTCTTTTTCTACATATGCAGTTCTTACATTACTAAAAGTTATGTAAATATCTGAATGATGTGTACATAACCGTGATGAAATTACAGGGGGGAAAAAACAGCTGGTGTGAATGGAGGGAAAACATTTCTGTGTAGTGAAACTTCAGCCAAGGAAGCCAAAATTAAAGGTTAAGAGAACTTGCTTTAGGGAACGCTAATGTATATGGGAGAACAGGGAACCTGTTAGACGTCATGTATTTTGTTCTGGTTTTACTATTAGATACAATTCTGTCCGTTTCTGTTTCTGATGAGTAAATGGGACAGAGCCTAAATATATGGGAGGGTATTGGGGTTTTGTGGGGGGGTTTGGGTTTTGGTGATTGTTGTTGTTGTTTCTTTTGGGGTTTGGGGTTTTGTTTGTTTGTTTTCATTTTAGTGTTCTGCTTGTTTTGTTTTATATGGTTCATTGTCTTGCTATATCAGTCATTTGATATGGGTTTTTAGGTCCATAATTTGTACAGCTGCATTAAAGTGGCAGAAGATTTTGTATCTCCTGAACATGTGAAGCACTGCTTCCGTCTGACCCAGGAGTTCAGGCACCTGTCTAATACTCATACAAACCATGAGGATAAACTGCAGGTAACCATTTTATGTCAGTAAACACTAAATATATCCTGTGTTTTGCCAGCTTTGTTCAGTACTAGAAATGTATGGCTAAGGAAGGAGTAACAACTTCCCACAAATCTGGAGGTTCTCATTTGGTAGGTACATTAATGAATTTTTAAATACTTCTGTCTACAGTATTACATAAACAAAAATTAGTAATAGACTTCTGCATTTCCAGAGAACTTTCCCCTATTAGACTAATGCATGCATTGATATTATTAGGTTTCTGAATGGCTGAATCCTAATGACAGCAAAGCAGACCAGAAGAAAAATCCCCTATTAAAAAGGAAAGAGCAGTGCTTTGTTTTGAAGAGAGATGTTTATTTGACCAAGTACACTTATGTTTGTTTCTTTATTACCTAAAAGAAAACTCCTCTGAAAGCAAAGGCTGGCTTACTTAAGTCAGGGATATGGTTTAGTGGTGGACTTGGCAGTGTTAAGTTTGTGGTTGGATTCGATGATTTTAAAGCTCTTATCCAACATATGTTAGTCCTAAAATTAAATGTGTTTTGGTTTGAGGAAGTGTGACTACTTCAACTAATAATTATGCACAGAACATAATAGGTACACAAGTACATTGGATATAAGACAGTAAGTTCTACAGAGATAAGACCATAGGAGATCTTGTTGAATTTTGTCTAACACTTCTGAAGCATTAGTATCTGCTCAGTTTGAAAATTTTGTTAGCATTTTTTGTGTGTCAGTAATCACATGCATGTAAACGAAAGGAGGGTGGAGATCTGCAGAATGGCTGTCCTCATCAAAGTTCACAGTATATAGTCTCTCTCCAGGGTGCCACCCACGGATGTCAGAATCTACCATGTTAATTCTCTAATACCAATTCAGTGAAAGTTCGCTATAAATTTCTATGTGGATTTTCATGGGATTATAAAGGAAAGCAGAAATAGGATCAGCTCTCATTCTGGCTTCTAACACTGTACCTCATCAGCTGTGATGATACAAATGTGGAAGTGTTTTTGTAAATTAAGAGGTTGCAAATGAATAATGCTGGTAATTAAAAACAAAACAAAAGAAACAAAAACCCACAAAGTGCAACTCAGTATTCCTGTGAAAAGGAATACTGGTTGTATTTGTCTCAGACTTTTTTATTTTTTGTCATTTTTAATGTATATTTTTATATAAACCTCTATCTGTATTTTTATGTATTAAAAATGCACAGAGACAATAACAGCCGCATAAATGATACCAAAAAATGAGGTCACATGTACATCAGGAAAAGATTATGGTGCTCGGCAGTTAGTTGAGCGAGTGCAATTGAGCCACTCGCTTAGGAGGTGAAACTGTTCCGTTCAACACCTGGAAACAGAATTCAAACAAAACTTAGATCAGAAAAAATCAGAAACAAGACAGAGCTTTGATTCTTAAATAGGTAACTGTGAAAAAGATTGCAGTGAGTACTAGTGGATTTCTCATCTCGTGCTTGTCTTTCTGCAAAATTCACAAATTTGAAGAATTTCTAGCCTCCATGCAAAGACAACAGGATGATTTGTTGCATCATCTTAATTTTCATAGGATTAAACTGTATGATTTTCTTGCATCTTTTAGATTTGGTTCATGTGAATCTGTAAGTGACTTGGATCACATGGACTTTTTCAAAATAAACTCCTGAATATAACTTCATAGTGCACTTCCTCCTAGCTCTCACAAAAGAAGGAATTATCTTAAAATAACATGAGTAAATATATGTTGCTGGTTGACCAGAAAATGAGTTAATAAATCAGTGCAGGTGTCTAACATACTTGTCATCTGTGACAGTTAAAATTTGTGCTGTTGATATCCTGAAGCAAAAAGAGTATATATTTTGTGTATACCTGCCAACTATTACAAATTCAGCTGTCAAAGTTGATTGCATAGGTATGTAAGACTCTCCTTGTTAGTCTGTAGAAGTTGATTTTTTTTTTTCCTGTTGCAGGTGAAGAACATTATCTACCATGCAGTGAAAGATGCTGTTGGCACACTGAAAGCTCATGAATCCAAACTAGCTAGATCATAGGAATTGCTAATTCCAAATACCCTGTCAAGAAAGCCTTTTGCTCACGGTATAATACAGAGGCACACAACTGCCTCTGCAGGTGCAGGGGCTTCTCACTAAGAGCTGGTGTGGTCAGTATTATACACACTCTTCAGCCACTGTTTTCTACGCTGCCTCAACCCTGAAGGTCTAATGGAAGGTCGCACTGTTAAATGCAGAATTCGAGATTCTAAAAGGTGCCATGTCCCTTTCCTGTGGCCTTTTGCAAATTGAAAGAACATGGAAACCACTTGGTGTTCCTGCATATTATGATTAGAAATGGTATAAAGAGTGTGGATGTTTTTTTCCCTCATGCCTAGTTAGTCTCCACAAAGTTAAACAGAACGTGCTGGAGGTGGGTTGTCCTACTGCAGACTTGGTTGATAGCTGCTGAAAGAATGTGACCAACAGTAGCGCAACTGCAGAAATTCAGAGAAACTTCCCGTGTGAGATACAGGCCAAGGAAAAGGATAAAGCTATTCTCTGCACTCCCCTTCTTCTAGCTGTTTCTCTATACACTGTAGAGTTGCAGAACTAAAGGGAGAACCCACTTTTTTTTTCCTCTGGGGGACTCCAGAAATAAGAGAATTGTGTATTTAGTGAAAAAATAGGTTTGTAGTGAAACAGTTAATATTTCATGAAAGTAGATATTTTTAGTATTTTTGAAGTACCACAATTGTTCCTGGATTTTCAAGGAAAGGTGTATTACGTTTAGTCTTCCTTTCAATAAAATCAAGAAGTGATTTTTAGAAAGCAGTCCAAAATAGCACAAAAACAGCCAAAGGAGAATTGAATAGAAATTGACATCCCACCTCCCTTGTCCATATTACCTCACCTGTCTTCCCCTCTCTCTATGCCACCCTGCTTCCTCGGAATGAGAAGTAAAAAGGAGTATAAACTCTATTCTCACATGGAGATGTTGTACATCTCTCCCTTTACTGGTGACTGCAGGCAATATTCACCCAATACCAGTGCTACCTGAAAACATCTATAAAATATCTATCCTTTCCAAAGTGAAGGAAAAGTTAACTTTTGGTGTCAACTTTGTCCAGAACTATTTTAAGTAAAATGTTCCTGCTTGATAGAACTGTATTCAGAATTAACTAATGTCAGCATTGATGCAATGGATTTTATTGTCCGGGTACATGGGGAAATGTATTGACCTTATCTCCAGCTGTACTGTAGTGCCACTTGCAGGCCTGTTAATATGTTCACGGTTATTTCATTTTTTTAAAAATAAAAGTCATTTACTGTAACAGCCTGGGCAGTTTCTTTCATACCTGTACACTGATCTTCCTGCCTTGAGGCTGTCTCAGCCTCTGCCCCTGGTAGTGTAGGCTGCCTGCTAATTTTGACCTGCTGTATTTGACCAGAAGGCTCATGTGGTTTAGCCTGGCATCCCAAGTATGTGCTGGGAGCACACCAAGCTGCCTGTCAATTCTTGATTCTTCGAGGTAGTTTGGGTAGAGGATTTGTCTTGTCGTAAGAAACATCTCTTGTACTGTGCTCCCCATCTCTCACTATCTTCCTAACAGGTTGGGGTCCAGAGATGCCCTCTCCACTGGAGATATGGATGGGGTGGTAAAAGTTCTGTGGTTTCTGACCTTGGAGGTTGTGTGGCAGCAACAGTTCTGGTCACTGACGTGCAGCATACTAGCAGCTTCTCAGTTTGGTTATTGGGTGCAAAGTCCAGTCACTGGCTTTTGCTGCATCACACCCTTGCAGCTATCCTGTGAATATGGGCTAATTCAGTCTGCTAGAGATAAAAAAGGGTTATTCCAGACCCATGAATCATTCAGCTTCACTATATTCTGTTGTGTATAATTTCTTGTGCACTTCTGTTGTACTCTGTGCATACAGATTAATTATAGCTGAGATGTTTCTCTCATTTGTGTGTGTGTGTGTATTAGAAGTATTAGAATTGGATAAAGATCAAAAAGGCAGAGACTTGACTATGTCTAATACAGTAGCGTGAGTAATTTTCAATGCAGTGATCTACCACGGGAGTTTTGCATCTCATTCCAAACCTTTGTTTAGTTTGAGTCTATCAAGTACTGCTTCTGTCTCTTAAATTTCCTTTTTAATTAAGCATAGAGTACAATCAACCTAAAGCAATATTCAGCCAAAATCAGAGGGATTATTAAAATTAAGAAATATCATAGAATTATAAAATGGCCTATGTTGGAAGAGACCTTAAAGATCATCTAGTTCCAGCCCCCCCTGCTATGGGCAGGGATATCTTCCACTAGACCAGGGTGCTTCAAGCCCCATCCAACCTGGCCTTGAACACTTCCAGGGATGAGGCAGCCACAGCTTCTCTGAGCTACCTGTGCCAGGGCCTCACCACCCTCACAGGGAAGAATTTCTTCCTAATACCTGATCTAATTCTAGTCTCAATTTGAAGTTATTCCACACCTGTCCTGTCACTACTAGCTCTTGTAAAAAGTCCCTCTTGGTCTTTCCTGTAGCTCCTTCAGATACTGAAAGGCTGATATTAGGTCACCCGAAAGCCTTCTCTTTTCCAGGCTGAACAATTCCAATTCTCTTAGCCTTTCCCTATGGGAGAGTTGCTCAATCCCTCTAATCAGCTTGGTGGTCTTGTCTGGATTCATGCCAACAGGTTTGTGGCAATACAGACTTCAGAGCAGATGGGGACAGGAAGAACTTGTAAATTGATCTGGCAAATCAGTTCCAGTAACTTAAATTTGAAAAGTTATCCTTTATCTGGATCATATGTAACAGGAGATGGAGACTGCTTCTTTTGGCAAGTTTTTCCAAGTTTTTTTTTTTTTTTTATATGGGGCACAAACTTTATGTAGTTTAACAGTCCATTTCATTCTTCTTGCTTGTTTTACACCAAGAGAAGGTCTTCAGTTGATGCCAGGTGGTAATTGTCAGCTCAGAATTCTGTTCAACTACTCAAAATCTAGTTGTTACTGACAGCAGTTTCAGAATTTCTGAAACAGAAGGTTCATGTATTGTGTATCTGCAAACACACTGTTTTTTGTTAGTTAATATTAATCAGATATATATTTATATATTATGTATATAGATATTATATTCATATACTTATGGATGTATATATTAACACATTACGCATTATACATGTACATATATAAAACCCAGACAACTGCAGGCATTTGTTTCCTTTCAAACACGCTTAGCTTCTGCTCCCTGCTGAAGCCTTACATGTTCAGGGACATTTTATGGTGCTTGGAATTAGACTGTGAATCTTGCTGCAAATCTTGTCATGGTGATGCCAGAAGTAACTGTATTTAGAGCTTCTACTACATGCTTTGAGAGTGTTGCAAGATTTAATTATGCTTTGTTTCAAAGTGTGTACCGTTGCTAGCTTTGTAATTTAACTGCGCTCCAGAGCTGTTTTTACTGGAATTGTTTGTCCTCTGTTCATTCCTTTGGCCATTTTCATAGCTTCATAGTTCCTTTATGTCACCCAACACATCGCTCTTCCAAGATGAACAGTTTTGGAGTGTATAATCTTTGCACAGAACCTGCTCAGTGCCTCTGATAGTTCTTGTTGACTTTCTTGTGACTGCTTTTTGTTCTCCTATCCCATCTTCGAGAGAGGATAATCCAGGTATATGCAGGGTTTTCAGTGTATTCACTATGCATTTCTGTGGTGAGATAATGATGTGGTGAGATTCCTGTTGCTGCATTTCTTAATAGTGCTAAGCATTAAGATTTCTAGTCGTCATGACTGTACTATCTTTCCTGAGTAGTGACAGCTAACCTGGGGCCTGTCTCATACGCATTTATATGTGGACATGTGTTACAATTCTCTCTTACAAGGGTTTGCATGAAGGGTCAGTAGAAGCACTCTCCCTCCAGTACCCCACCACAAACCAGTTCTGACATATATCATACAGCGTTTGTACCACAAGTAGCCAGCCAAAGTAATTATAAAATTGACTTAAGATACATAATCAGTAGTTTTTATCACAGTATTTTCTAGTTGCAGATTTTGAGGGGCAGCTGGTATGTTACCTAGAATGTACGCAGATTAAAGCAGCCATCATAAATCAGAGGGGTTTTAGCAGAGGGAGAATAAAAACTTGACTTACATGTCTTAATACAGTTTGCTGCAGTCATCACGCTTGTTCTACCTGATTCTCTCTTGTCATGACTAAATGGAGGTGCATGAGATAGTGGGCAGCACCATTTTTGAATATAGGCTTTAAACTCTGGCAGTCTTTTAGCCAATGTCCTGTGGAACTACAGACAAGATGAAGCAAGATTTCAGGAATAGGCGTCTGTTGGCCAGCCCAAGTGACTTTAGATTGCATTCACAATACTGAAGTTTGGTGTGTGCTCAGCTGTGGAAGGGTGTAATGTCCCCATAATGTCCCCAGTCTGAAGATTTCACTTCTTTTCAACCAAAAAACTTCCTTTTCTTGATACTGAATAAAAACGTAACAGCATGCAAGGTTTAATTTTATAAAACCTAAATCTTTACTCTGAGGCAACTGAATCAGGCAACATAAATATAGGAAAAAAAATAAGTACCTGATAGATCAAAGGTTGTGTTCCGTTTGTCGTTTCTCTGAAAGCTTTTTAGATGGCCTTTTGTAAAACCTGAGGATGTGGAATCAGAATTGGAGCATCAAAGTCAGATGCTAAGCAGTGACTTGAATTTACCTACAATCCAAATAAGATGAAAGAAGTTATGGGGCATGGATATTATTTAAAACTATTGCTCCCTTGTATGTATAATTTCCTTCTCCTTCCTCACTTCTGATAGCCCTTTGATAGCTCTCTGAGCTTCTACAGTTCATAGGTATCGGCTGAGGTGTATGATAGACTAGTGATTGATTCATGCATCAAGCACATCTTGTAAGCATTGATTCAGTGAAAATGGTTGTGAAACTACACAGCATGTGAGTGAGGCATAGCACAGAAGGACCTGTGGACAATGCATCTTCCGGGCTCTGATTGTCAACTCCAGTGTTTTCCCGAACTTACCCCCAATAGCTGGGATGCATGCTAATACTTGCTTGTGGTCGCTCTCTTCCATTGCATCTCCGAATCTGAAATCGGCCCACAGCTTCTTTCCTCTTAATTGGCAGTGTCTTTTAAGATTACTATTCTCAACTTTTGAAAAAGAGCTGCACATTCCCAGCAGGCATTTGAAAAATAACCACACAGAAGTCATCTTGCTTTTATCTCCCTCATTGCCCTGCCTTGCAGGAGCTTTTATTTATCTCTGCCTTTATATAGTCTAATAGGAAAACGGTAATGTAAGTTTCAAGAGCTGGATACAACAAAATACAGTTGTTTCCTCTAGGAAGGCGTCTTCTAAGAGAACAGCTTTCAATCACAAAGCAAAACAGATGAAGAAGTGTTCTCAGAACAACTTCCAGTTCTAGGGCCCTAGCTCTTACAGTGTCATTTTTGGCTGTCAGCTTGCGCTTTTTCTGTTTCCCTTACTTCTTTCAGCTTTTGATACTCTTCCACTACAATCTACACCTTTGTGCTTCAGAGAGGGTTCCCATTGTGCTCTTCCACTTCACCTTTATTCCTAAGACCCTTATTTAGTCTGCTAAACTTTTCCAGAGGTGATTCTATAATCTTGAGCCCTGATGAATTGCTGTTCCTCTTCATCACAGCAGCTTCTACCTGAACCTCAGCTTCAGCAGGATCTCTGGATCTGACCTGCCATTTTTCTTCATGTAGCTTTGCTTAAGCTGCTCTACTCGAGGAGCAGCTTGTTTGATTTCCATGCCTTATTGTTTAGCCATAGCAGATTGATAGATACTTGGTGACCTATTTGGACCATTTGTAGAACACAAGTTTATCATGAGTTGTTTCAGCAATAGCATATCTGCAAACAAAAAATACAGCCTTAATTTGAAAACAATTGATGAATTGCTTTCCTGGGTAGGTCTTAAGGTCTTAATTACACAGCATTATACAGTATTAGTAATAACTTAATAAAAAGAATACTACTAATAAATATTTTTATTTTCACTTGACCTACCTGCAGCTGACTTTTGTTCCAAAAATAGTCCTTCAACTATCAGTAGTTTCTCTTTGTGGAAAGGTAAGTTAAATAATTAATCTTTCATTTTTGTTTATGATATGGAAAGAAATTGAGGTTCCTATTGCTAAATGTAAATTGCTAGCTTAAAACACCTTTCCTAAAGTTGTTCTAAAGCTCAACGTGCTACTTAACAGTGAGCTGCCACTTAAAAGACCACCTTCTCTAGTGATGCTGAGATTCTGTTGTTCTTACCATCATTTGTGTCTAATGCACTGTAGATTTTCATACTGCCCCTTGGCACATTAAATAGCTTAAAACACTAAGGCACGTTTTATTTAGGTGTCACTTGCCCATGCTGCAGTTATTTAGCATTCTCACACTGTCATATGTGTTACTCACCAGATCTCTGCATTTTCCGTCTTCTGTTTGCATCTTGCACTCACCCAAGCATGAACAAATTACTCAAGTAACAGAGCTGTTGCTGTGCTGGTCACTGATAGGAAACTGATGCAGTTAGAAATACAGTTATTTTGTTGAAGGTTTTGCGTGTTTGTGTTACTTGGACGTGTGAAAGCAGATTCCTTTTATCCTATTAGTAGGTCAGTTATGCCATCAGTGGTGTGAATTGTGCAGTCCCTTATGCAATCATTTTATGGCCATTCATATCCAAAAGCAGACTGTGACAAAATGTTCTTTGTCACTGTCTGTAGAAACATTTGTGTTTTCATCTCGCATGTAACGGGAAGTTGTCAATGTTTTGTGTTTGTCATCACTGCTCATTATACTGAATTTCATGCATTCATGAGAAAATTCTTCCCAAGCAGCTCTTTGTTTTTGTTCTGACTCTTTCCTTGGCCTCCTTCCTTTTCATAAAGGCTCTTCGGCAACTAATGAGACTTTGCCATAATGCCTTCCTTCGGGGTTTGTTGTTGTTGTTGTTTTGCTTGTTTTGTTTTGTTGGGGTTTGGTTTGATTTGGTTGGTTTTTTTGGTTAGCTGAAGAACTATAGTAGATTTCTAGCGATTTTTTTCTTTTTTCTTTAATTAAAAAACAGCTTATGTAATGGTTATCTCAGCGTGATTCAGAGATCTGTGTACTGGGCCTAATCAATTCTTGACTGTAATATACATACAGGCTCCCAGGGACCCCGTAATGAACTCTGGCATTGACTGAGGAGGAAGATTCTCTTAGCAGTATTCCTTGGTGAGCTGTTAAAATACAACAATTTCTGGTACTCCAGTATGCTTAAGCATACACATTTCCCACCCTGCACTAAGGATATTCCCACACACACATACACTGTTCAGCCTTGTTTGTGTAGTTAACAAAGGAATCCTTGACCTCTCAGCTGACATTTCGAGGAGGAGTATCTGGCAACACTGAAATAACCTGGAAACTACAAGTAACAGCCATCATTCTTCTGGTTTGATAACGCAAACGTCAGTATCGGCAAGTTGAGTTTTGTTTTGCATCTGGTTTTCGGTGAAACTTGGAGCTGTGGAACTCTGAAACGCTTTGACACTTAACTATCCTGTTTGCAGCCTGTAACAGCTGTTGTCTTGGTTTCCCTGGACGAGGCAACTAGAGGGAAGATGGCTTCTGTAGTCTCTATTACTCTGTCTTCCCAAGTGCCCGTGATCTCAATTCAGCACTCCCCTGTAATTTTCCTCACGTTGTGCGTGTTGCTTCTTTGCCATCGTTCCAGAAACGCCACTTGTCTGCCGCGCTGCTGCCGCTCCGCTGGCGGGGCTCCGTTGCCGGGCTCCCGCCGAACCTCCCGACCTGGTGCGAGCGAACGCGGGGCTTTCCCCCGGCGGGGGTCGGACAGCTCGACCCGCCGGGGTTCCGCAGCGGGGCGGGATGCTCGAGGTCCTGCGGCCTCCCCCTCCGCCGCGTCGGCTCCTCCCATCCAAGCACACGGGGCGGAGCTGCGCTTGCTGCAGGAACCTGCCCTTTAAGAGCCGCCTCCCACCGCTGCTGAGCCGTGAGCCGCGCCCGGCGCCGCCATGGTCTCCTGGATAATCTCTCGCCTCGTGGTGTGAGTGCGTGCGGCCGGGGCGCGCGGAGGTGCGGGCCGCTGCGCAGGGCCCTTCCCCGGTGGTCCGCCTCGGGGACCGCGGCCCAGAGCGGGGCTCTGGCGATGGCGTCGGTGCTGCCCCGCGGGACCCCGCGCCACGGGCAGGGGCGGCTGAGGGGCCGGCGCCCTTGCGGGTGGCTGCGGCCGCGGACGGGCGGGTCCGAGCGGGCTGCGGCGGCCCACGGGCGGTACCGCGGTGAGGGCGGCTGAGCCCCGCCCGGAGACCGGCATCACGCCGGTACCGGCATCCCGGGGGGACTGCCCGCCACTGCGGCCGGGGGCGGTGCGGGGCGCCGCGAGGCGCTGAGAGATCTGTTCTTCTCGTAGGCTGATCTTCGGCACCCTCTACCCCGCGTACTCCTCATACAAGGCCGTGAAGACGAAAAACGTTAAGGAATATGTGAGTACGGGCTCGCCGTGCTGGCGCAGGGCCCGCCCCGTCCTTCGCGGCCGCCTCGCAAGCCCCCGGCCTGTCCCCGGGGTGATGCCGCTCCGGCTCCGCAGCGGCTCGGGTCAGCCAGGCCGCCCGAGCAGCAGCTCCAGTCGTCTCTGGAAGAGCTGCCAAGGAAGGGTGCTTACTGAAATGGGAGGTTTCAAACCGTAAACGTGGGCCGTTTTTTCTCAGGAGATGCTGAGTGAGGAAGGGAAAGCGGGGGAAACCCTGCAGTCTGGAAGCATATGAAAGTCCAGGACAAGTTCTTTCTTGTAACTTTATTCGTACTTTGTGTCCTTTACTGCTTTTTCAGTACTACTTTTGTTTTATTCCAAAGGGCTGAATAATCTTGCTTGGTTTGTGGCTTCCTGTCAACTTTACTTGTGATCAGTGTTTTATGTTGGTCAAAACTTCATTCTCTTTCCCCTCCGGAACCGGTTCCCTCTCTCTGTCTACACGGTTGTTATGATTACCATATTTAAAACACCAAATTTTTTTTGTGATGTGGTGTGTTGCCTTCTTACAGAAGGGATGTTCTAAATGGATTCGTTGAGACAAGACCTATTTCTCTTACGGGTGGGATGAGTTTCCATTTATGTAGAGCAAAGAATAATGTGATGTAGAACTAACATGGGTGAATAGGATATAATCTGTCAGTACTACTTTATGGTGCAGTCTGAGACTTCCTTCAGCTGTCTCTGTTTGCTCCTTACAAAATGACATGTCAGTAATAAATATTGTGGGATATAGTCTTCTTTTGGCTTATGCTGTTTCAGCTTTCTAGCATTGACTAGACTCTTCCTGTGTATTGGCTGAAAATTCAGCCCATGGGTTTTTAAGGAGACACCAACTGGCCTGAGAGTCTTGCTCATAGTGGACAGCTTTACAAACTGCAGCATCTGGCCTGAAGTGTTTGAGCTTTGTTTTTGTTTCAATACTGGTCTCAGCAGAGAAGTTGAAATGTGAATGTTCAGGGGGCATTGATAACTAATAAATTGTTTTGAGTATTAAAGATGCAGTCTTGATGAGCCTTACTAAACTTCAAAGTTTATTAATAGTAATATTAGAAACGTGAAACAAAGCACAGAATAACTATCTGAATAATCGCTTGATCCTGTGACTTCATAATTAGCTTTGAAGTTATGTATTAAGTGGTATCATATTACTATTGTCTTCTCTGGCATTCCTTGCCTCTTTTATTTTTGTTGCCAGTGACCTTTATTTGTTGCATGAAATGTGTACTTTTTACCTGGAATTTTATTCTGGTTCATGAATGTCTGTAACAGAATGGTTGTATCTAGTTACAGAATCTGAACTTGAAGACAGACTCAGATTTCAGAGATTCAAATCTTTTTACTGAGAACTTGTTGTGGACAAAACCCCTCAAACCCTCATTTTTTAAAACAACTGGCATTCTTTACAGTAAAAACCTGCTTATTTTCTGTGGGTAGATGCTATTGAGATACATAAATGCTTTATTTCTTTGCAGAATGTAAATGTTTTATTGATCTGATTTTCTTTTGGTAGATGTTACCTGAGCAGCTGCAAGGCTTCCTTAATCTGCTGGTGAAAATCATAGCATCATGGAATGGTTTGGGTTGGAAAGGCCCTTAAAGTGCATCTATTCCAACCCCCCCCGCCATGGTCAGGGACACCTTCCACAAAGACCAGGTTGCTCCAAAGCCTGACCAACCTGGCCTTGAACACTTTCAGGGGTGAGGCATCCACAAGCAGCAATGAGATGAAGTGCTTGAGTATCGTGAGGTTGTCTTAACAATAATATCAACTGATCACTTGGTTGTAAGCTCCACTAGGGCTGATGTGGAAAAGTATGGCATTAATTTTTGGGTTTTGTTTAGTGATTCAGTGATATAGGTTTCCTGAAGTAGACAGTCTGGATTGCTGCAGCAGAAAATATAATCTTGTTTTTAGTTTCAGTGAAATTGCTGGAGTGGTTCAAGAAAATGTATTTGAACTGCTAAAACTAACATATTAATTATTTCTTCTTGAGAGACTGCATCAGAAATAAGCAGTTAGATGTTGGACTCCCATTTGCCTAATTCACTTACATTTGAAGCACTTCTTCCTTCTCAATACAAGTGGAAAGATGGAGGAAAAACATAGCAGAAGGGGCCAATATCCGCTCATACTGTTCTTCATGTGAAAAGTCAGCAGAAAACTTGAATGCTGTACTGCCCATTTTCAAAGTCAGCTGTTTTATGTGCTACTGCTTGCTCATAGTTCTTAAGAACCAACGTTGGTTAGGCTTTGGTGGTGGAGAAAGGTCTTACAGGTGTAGCTGTGCTAAAGTGGTGTATTGAAGCTTGAGTTGACAGACCAAGCTACCACAAACAGTCCATCAGTGTCATCAGAGTACAGTGCAAATTTACTCTTCTCTACCACCATGAAAAAAGTTCAGGATAAGTCCTTGAGCAGTTGTGGCAAACTGCTACTAGTAGCTCTGATTGTCCTAAAAGCAATTTCTTTCTTCTTTCATGTCATCTTCAGCTTTGGTCAAGTCTACATTCCAATTATGCTTTTGCATTTGCTGAATTCATTTAGGTTCTTGGTGCAAGCTGGGGAGACTATATATGTGCTATTAGCTGAAGCTGGTGACCATCAGGTTGTGCTGCAAAGACCTGACTCCTTTTAGTGGATAGAAAAAAAAAAAAAAGCAACCTCATTTAACCCTCAGTTTTGGAAGCTGTTTGTAATCTGTCATAAGAAAAAAAAATAGTGCTTCTTCCCATCTGCTTTCTGCTCTTTTAGTTTCTGGTCATCTGCAGGGACTTCTAGAACTAGAAGTTGGATCCTTCTAGTTTATTTAAGAGCTATACTTCTTTTTTTCTTTGGCTTGAGAGCATAGGGTGAAGGGTGACAGAATGAGACAGAGGCAAGAGACCTCTGATACTGTGTCCAGTATCAAAGATGTGAACGTGAAGTTTCTTTAAGCAGTAATGACATGAAGTTTCTTTAAGCAGTAATGAAACAATGTTTTCTGTTCTCAGTTCATACTCCTGAGCATTCTGTTAGCAGAGTGAAAAATGAGCACTAAACTTACACTCAGGCTGCCTTCAGTGACCCCTTTGAGTGACATCTGCTAATACATGTAAATGCAATAGTTTTTACTAAGAAAATGCAGACACTGTAAGTTCATTGCTTTGTATTTAATCCCATTTAGAGACAATGTCAACTGGAGGTCAATCAGGATCCTTTTTTTAATTCTTTAATCAACTCCTACCTAATCTCTTGGATAGAAAAGTATCTTCTGCACAGTTTGTCATCTTACTATTCACAACCTTTTCCAGATGTTTCATGAAGATGAGCAGCACAGATCTCAACACTGATTCCTGTGGGATTCCACTGGTAACTTTCCTCATTGTGAAAAGTGGCCATTTACTTTTATCCTATGTTTCCTTTTTTTTAACCAACTGTTAATCCTCAATAGTCCCTTCCTTTTTATCCTTGACAATTGTGTTTCTTTAAGTGTTTGTTTAGACCTGTCAGAAACTATTTAGAAACTTCATATACCCTGCCCTGTAAGGAAAGCACTACAGCTAGCACAGGCTTATGGAAACCTAAGAATTCTGCTACGTTTGTGAATTTATTTTCTGAAAAAAAGCCATAGTCTTCATTTTGTTACATATATGTAGGTATTTGCTAATTGCTACTACTATTATTATTATTATTATTATTATTATTATTATTATTATTATTATTATTATTATTATTATTGGCTTCATTTTGCCTAATGCTGAAGCATTAGGTGTAGAGCTTCTCTGAAACTCTTTTGGATCCCTTTTTGTGAACTTAGATTTACCATTATTCACACACTTTTTCATACAAAAGCTGATTCCTGTTGCTGCACCAAGGACTTAATCATTCATTTTGAAAAGTTGCTTTAGATCAGCTGAACGACACCTGGTCTTGTCCAAACTAATGATACAAGAAAAAAAAAAGAGGCAGGAGAGAGCCATACAATACAAGTTTTGCTATTTTCTGTTCTGAAAAAGAAAGTTTACAATAAAGTGGAAATAATTTGGATTACTAACCACTGTCTTCTAAACTATTTACTGTGTTAGCGCAGCTGGAGGCAGATTAATTTTCTTTTATGAGAAACTTGTGGAGGGTCTTTCAAGAACAAATCACCAAATTTTCCAACACATGCAAGTTTGGGGAAATACCTTTTATATTTATATAAAATAGCTTTATATTTAAATAGCTTTTATAATATTTGCTGTAACGAGGTTTGTCAACATGTCACTATTATATGAACGTAATTGTTCATGTAATTTTAATATGTGGATTAATGTGTGGATTTAATATGTGGCATTTCCCTGATTCAGTTTAGTTCTTTTTTTCCCATTCTTGATGACACTAAGAGTGTTAAATTGCTTTTAATTAAGGTGTCCACTTCATTTGTCTGCTTCTTATGCTTATTTTTAATTCTCAACAGGATAGAAAACTAGCAATCTTCCTTATAATTCAGCTGACTCCTCTTGAGGAGTAATTGGCTTGTAGCTGAGAAACCAGTTACCAAAACAGCAGAGTGTGCGTGTGTGTTTGTTAGTGGGGAATTATTTTGTGCTTTGAACGAAATACTGCCTCAGATAAAGGTGTGAAGAGGTAGAGAGATAGATGATAGGTATACAAATGCGCCATAATAGTACATACATATACTCTAAACCTTAAACGAGAAGATCAGGTTGATGTGGTATGTTCTTTGCTTTTTTACCTCTCTCAGTGAGCCTTTATTTAAAAATAAAAATTAATTGCTTGTGTGATTTCTGGGAGTAATGATTAAGGCAAAGAATGCTTTTTAATGAGTTGGAGCAAAATAGTATGTTTCTTGGTTTCTTGTTTTTCTTTTTTCCTGAAGAAAAACTTTACATCAGGAAAATACAGGGCTGCAGTTGAAACTTAAACTTTTATATATGTGCATGTATATGTATTTTTTTTTACTGTATCCATAATATATGGGAGAGTGTAACTTCTTAAAGTGAACTGATAAATCTTTTTGGGTAGGTCATTTGGGACCTTAACACTGTTGCATCATAATGTTGCTACAGGGCATGCATTCATTAATGTATCTCTATGCATTTATCTATTTAGAGCACAGTAATCCTACGTGTTTTCTCAGACTAAAATGTACCATTTGGTATGTGCCCCTCTCCATTACAGATTATATATGCCTTCTTTTTGAATCCGTTCTCATGTGTGGAGATGAGTCATTTATACTGAGAAGACATTTCACTTTTTTTTCTGGGTTCTAACGTACGTCCACTGAGTGACTGCTCTTTTGCAGGTGAAGTGGATGATGTACTGGATTGTGTTTGCCTTTTTCACCACTGCAGAAACACTCACAGACATTGTTCTTTCTTGGTGAGTTCCTTGGTGGCACATTGGGGGGTTTTTTGTTATTGCTGTATCTTTGTTTTGGTTTTTTGCCTTTTTTTTAAGCAGAGAGGAGAAGTGTTGGGATACTAATAATAAACTGCCTCTCCTTTAGGAGTTTTCAATCACTGTGAAGAGTTGGCAGGTTTCTAAATACTGTGGGTAGTAGCTTCTATCTTAGCTGTTTCAACTCCTTTGCTTGCTAAGTTAGAGTAAATGCACAGTGTCTGTAAAAGGATCTTCATTCATAACTTGAAATATTTTTGAGAAGCTGCTAATGTGAACTGGTACAGCTTGAAAAATGGTGGTCTAAAAGACACCTTAAAAAAATGGTAGAAGGAAGGGACCTATTTTGCTTTGACAGCCTTTTATGTGGAGGAGCTGATCACACGCATGCCTGTGCTGTAAGTGGTTTGCATGATGAATTTTGCCTCCACTAGGGAGGGTGGGATGGACTAGAATTGAAGGAAGCAGATTCTTACTTCTTTCAGTGCTCTGTGTCATGCTTGGCAATATGGAGGCCTCCAAAAATGACCAATCGTTGTTACAGGGCTTCAACTGAACCTTTGAAACAAAATATCTTCAGTTGCCTCATTGCTTTAGTGCTTGAGCTTTGCATGCCTCTCTGAAACAATGTTAGTCAAGAGTTTCATCCTCTAAAGAATCATGAAATGACTACATATGCCTTACAAAGGTGCTCAGCAACTTTGTTTCTACCTGCATAAAATTTGAAAAGCAGACAAAGATCGAAAAAGTTCAAGAATTTTAGCTTGTTCACATGCTTGAAAAGGACTCCTGAAGACAGAAGTTTCTTCCTACTAATTGAGTCTCTAGAGAATTTGCGTTCACTTGTTTCAATTTCTGCTATTGTATCTTCCCAGACTTTATTGGGTAAGGGTTAGAGATGTCAGGCTTACATTCTGCCTGCTCTTTTTCGTTGACACTGGCCCTGCTTTTGTGTCTTATCTGAGGAGTACCTACTGGAAGTTTCAGAAACAGCCATCAGCCTTAGCAGGAATGTGACATTATTAAGATACGTAGCTGAAAATTTTGGAAATTGAGAATGGAAACTAATGTAATATTAACATCCACTGGATGCACCCTGAGGAAACTTCAGAATGATGAGAGTAGCTATCAGATTGTAATTTGGTGTGTTTGCAGGGCTGAGAGATGCCCTGTTTGTGGAGTTTTCATGGCTATGGATGAAAGACTAAATGATACTCAAAGAAGGTATGTTCTAGGATTCTAAAAAGGGTTCTGCTTTTCTGACCTGAATAATTGATTCTCTTGTTTCTGAGCCTTTATCTTGCCTACACTCTTTCTGCCTGTGCTGCTCTCTACTAGTTATCTCCGTCTGTCTCTGTGCTGATCTTGATTCCAGTTCTCCATCTTTCTCTCTCTTCTTCTTTTTTTTTTTTTTTTCTTTCCTCTTTCTCTCAGGTTTCCCTTTTATTTCGAGCTGAAAATCGCATTTGTGATTTGGCTGCTCTCCCCTTACACCAAGGGCTCCAGTGTCCTCTACAGGAAGTTTGTGCACCCAACGCTCTCCAATAAGGAGAAGGTACTTGCTTGTTGTTGGAAGATACTGACCTGTCTGGGAACTGACTGACTTCTAATTCAGTTATGCCACAATAAAAACTGAAATCAGTGAATCTTGCTTGTGCTGACCTTAGTGAATGTAGAATGATTCTGTGTCTGACAGTGATGTCATACTGCAGCTTACTGAAGACTGTAATGTAGCCAATAGTTTGCCTAATGCTTAGAAAGCATGTTTGGCTAACCCAGTGTCATGAGCCCTTACAGTCACTGTCAGTAGTTAAGCCTTTTGAATCATGACAGGAGCAGCATGTTCTGTAGCCAGTCTGTTTTTTCACATTGTCGGTATAAGCAACTGCTTTGTTTCAGTTGTTACAATTTGGAAATAGCATACTGTAATTTAAAGTTGCATTTACACGCTTTCTGTAATTAGCAGAGAAACTTGAGTTATGTGATCAGTGACACCGGATGCTAGTAGCCAGAAAAAAAAGTGTCCAGATGAGCTTTGTGTTTTTAAGGGTGATGGGGACACTTTGATCGTGTTTGTAATGAGGAGCTAAATGCCATGTTCCATGTTGCATTCCTAGGAAATTGATGAATACATTACTCAGGCTTGTGACAAGAGCTATGAAACCATGATGCGAGTTGGCAAGAGAGGGTTAAACCTTGCTGCCAATGCAGCAGTTACTGCAGCTGCAAAGGTAATGCAATGCCTTCTGTAACATTCAGGAATTCTCCAGCAGTTTATTTTTGTGTACCAGGAGTTAGTGCTCTGGGTCTGTTAGGGATACTAGTATTTGTTTGGCACCAACCTGCTTTTACTTCCTTCCAGTTTGCCCTGCAGTTAATCTCATCCTTTGACTTAGAAAAGGTAGAGGGGGAGTGGAGTAGATTTTGCTTTAACCTCTTTGTTACTGTTCTTGGGAGCGTACATTTTCCCTTCTTTGCTTTTTCAGAGTACCCTTGTGGGGAATAGGGCACCTTTCTCCTCTTCTGAATGAATAATCCCATGTGAGATGATCTTGCTGAAGTGCCCTTCACCCTAATTTTTATGTCCTCTTAGGGCCAGGGAGTTTTGTCTGAGAAGCTTCGAAGTTTCAGCATGCAGGATCTCACTCTGATCCGAGATGAAGATACTGTGCATATGCGAAGCCGTGATCCACAGCTGCACCCCCCTGGTGCGAGTCTTTTGGAAACCATTGAAGACTCAGGTACAGAGCACCTGCTGGGCTATTGTATGAGACCGAGGATGGTGAGCCAGGAGGGCTTCCCTGAGCCTGGGGTCTCAGAAGGTAGTACAACATTGTAGACTATCTGGGAGAAGTTGCATTGTCTTCCCTAGAGCCTTCTCATTTAATATACATCTCTGTACTTTTCCCATTATCACTATTCAGGATGGTTGACACCTCTCTCTATGCGTTCCTTCAGGATGGGCCATTTTAAGCCTCATGTGATTCTTTAAAAGTACTTGCTAAAACTTTTGTTCCTGTTCCTTAGCTTCCTGTTACTCCTCAGGAGAGGAGAGCAGTGTGGCACATCGGTCTAATGGAACCCCATCAGATACTAGAACAGACCCATCAGATGAAGATGCAGGAGACAAACTTCCTAAGCGTACCCAGAGTCTCAAAACTCCTAAAAAGGTGATGAAAGCTGAGGTGAGTTGGTGTATAGATAATTTCCAGCACTGACATTGATTTGTGAGCTTGGTTGGAAGGCTCTGGCTTCATAGTCTCAGCATTTAGAAGCTGTATATATAAATTTTGTTGGACTCTCTTTGCTAGTTGAGTCCTACATCAGAGGACTTGTCATCTACTTGCTATACTTGTCTCTAGCTTTTGCATTTTTATCATGTCCGTAAACCTCTGTCATAAGCCAGAACCCAGCTTTTCTTTCATTTGGGTTTTGTGTTGAAGGGTGGAGCATTAGATATTTTTCAAGTGTTTTGTTGACAATATCCTCTCTCTTGCCTGCTAGTCTGAATATGTAATAGTGACATTTATCCCTAGGACAGCCATTTTCTCTTCATATAAAATGCAGCAGTTGTGTACCCTCTTAGGCCTCCCTTGACTTTTACACATTAGATATACGGAATTACTCCACTCCCCACCTGCCCCATTCCTGGAGTTTTGTGTTGAGGTTTGGGTAACTAGTGATTGTTCAGCTGTCTTCTTCTTATGTTCGTGTGATGATCCAAGGTATTTACAGCCATTCAGATGGGAGATGAGATGCCTGAATTCTTATTATTAAAGTAAACCGTACACGAAAGTAAATGCAGTTGTGTCTAAGAATCATTTAAGCTTAGCAATCTTTTTTCAGCTGTTTTCAGGTGTGTTTTGTAGAAAATGCTTTTTGAGGTGCTGCTTTCTGGGTTTTGACTCTTACTTGAGTGTTTCTTGGGGTTTGATTGGTACATGATAAAATGCTTCTCCCTTTTTATGAAGTTGGGGTCCTATTTGCTTGGTTCAACTTGGACTTCTAATGTTACCATTTTTGTCCAAGATAAAGAATGCTATATAACTGACTCACACTGTCAAGCTATTCAGGCTAAATATTAAATAATTTGAAGGAAAGTAATTGCTTAGAGCATTATTTTAAGTTGTACTGTTAACTTGATTTTACAGTGTATGGGAAACCTTTGCATGTGCTTAGGTACTCCTTGTAACAGAATCACAGAATAATTGAGGTTGGAGGGGATCTCTGAATTCATCTGGTTCAAACCCACTGCTCGTGTAGAGGCAGTTCCCAGGACCAGGTCTAGGTGGCTTTTGATTTTCTTCAAGGATGGACATCTGTGTCCAAAGATGCCTTTTAATTTAATTTGGATCTTTCTATGGCTTATTTCTGAGTTGAGCCCCTCTTCTTTCTTGTCTACTATATTAGACAGGAGCAGGGAAACGAGAGGCTCAAAATTTGAGTCGAAGCTTCCTAGTGAGGAATTTTCAAAGTGAAATTGTGAAAAGACAGAAAGGACTCTTCTATGCTGTTTATTGTGAATACAGAAATGCCAATAAAGCCCTTTGCAGGCGTATTGGTTTTTATGCTCAGACTGTTGCATCCTTGGGTCAGATGTAGGACTTGTAGGAGGTCTTTGACTGAGATCTCTGAGATTGCCAGCCAGGGCTGAATGCATCATAGATGAATAAATACTCTTGTTGCCAATATCTGGAATGTTAGACGCAGAAGTAAAGTGTGCAAATTAGTTCAGGATGTTTCTACAGCTTTCAGAGAGCTGCACTGGTGATAGACGTTAAGAAGCAGTAGAGCAGTGCAATGTTATGTGAATGTTCCCAGATAGAAATATCTCTGTGTTTAACCTTTTGTTTAGACAGCTGGCTTTGATTTTACTACTGTACATACCCTGTTTTAGAATGTCTTCTCGTGGTTGCTATTTGATGGATATGTTGAGTGATTTGTTTAATGAAAAAAAAAAAGGAATGGTTAAATAGCCTTTTGAGACAACAGATGACATGAATAGGGTCATGTTGTAGTTGTTTTGTCCTATTTTTACTCTGCATTCTTGTATCTTTATGTGAGATATTTAGATGTTAAAGTAAACTAGCCTAAGATGCCTCTTTTTCTTTCTCCTCAGCTTCCAGTAAGAAGTGTAAAAGCCCGCCCTAAGAAGAAAGCTGCTGGCTCTCTTGCTTCTGGCGAGTCATCCTAAGGCGACCTCCCCCTCCCCAGCACCTGTCTCTGTCCTGGGATTTGCCTTTCGCTTTTATGGGGAAACTCTCCAAAGGAAGGGAGCTGAGATTCTTGTACATAACAGATACTGCTTTATAGAGCTCATTCCAAGGCAAGGGGGAGGCTGGGATTCAGAAAGCAGAGCAGAGGATACAAATCCTCAGGAATTTTCTCCTTTTCATCTCTCTGTTGGAGGGAATGCTGAGATGTCTGTACATAGCCAGTTGCTTTGGAATTCCCACTGTATAACCCTAGCTGAGAATCTTTGCTGGAAGAACTGACTAGGGTTAGAGACATCCATTGCACAGAAGCTGGAAAAATACTAGACACTGGAGTTCCACAGGGTGGGTGGCTCCCTAAAATGTCTTATCTTGCTCTGGGTATTCTTCTGCAGCTGTGTGTTGTTAAGAAGTGCCCACCATGAGTCGTATTCCTTAAGAATGGACCATACCTGATATGTCCATCCCCTTTGAGAAAGTGACTGAAGTGATGTATGCTGAGTGCTTTTGAACATAAAGGACTGGCTCATGGGAGGTGTATGCTAGATTCCCATTACTCATACTGGAAGATGAAGAGATTGGTTTTTATTTCATTTTTTCTGGAAGGTGAAGGGAGATAATTGGAAAAACTAATAAAGGAAATGTGCTATTACATGCACATTATATGATGGAGTAGGTAAGAGTTACTGTTGAGAAGGAAAGTTTGGCATCTCTAAGATTTTGGCTCTTTTTGAAGCTGCTTGAATTTTATTTCGGGTTCTAATGCTCACTTTGACTCCTATGAGAGCATCAGAATGAGGTGAGTCCCATGCAGTAAGTCCCATGCAGTTCCATGGCAAGCATACTCGCTTTGCCATTTAGTGGTTGCACTCATGTCATTGTGTTGCTTGTTACTGCAGACAAATTCTTTTATTTGGATGACTGGGGAAAATCTGTCTCAAAATAGTCTGCGGGCATGCTTAAGAATTTCAGAAGCCCTCACCTCTCAGCTTTAGGAGATTCAATCCTCAGGACATGAGAACTGAAACAGTTGATTTAATAACAGTTGAGTTCTGCTAACTTCAGGATTTCATTTATGGGGGATAAAAAGCAGGGACTAGGGCACAATACTGTGATTAATCAGTCCTCTCGCTTTATCCTGCTGCAGCCCTTGCACAAATTTTCTGTCTGACATGTGCCGTGTTTATCAGTGTCCTGAGACCTGAGCAATATTTAACACTTGGGACAGAAAACTACAAGGAATGTAAAATGTTATTTGTGGGAGTGAAATTGCAGTGCTGCAGAGAAAATTTGCATCATGCCAAGCCATACTAATCTCTTGAACGTTGTTGTTAAGGGGAGATCCCCTGTACACATGCCAGCTGAGTCGATGAAAATTTATGATACTTACGAGTAGGGTTCTTGTTGTCGAGAGCCATAATGAGGGTGCACCATCATAGACATTGGTGTCTGAATGAATGGTCTTAATTTTAACTTTTTGAAATTAGTTATCAAGGCCACCTGATTCCTACATGCAGGTGCTTGTGTCCCACACCTTTTGCTGTCACATTTCTGAAATGACAATGAATTCTTCACAGAGCCCAGTATTTTGCTGTTGACGAGGTATAGAAGCTATAGAATGCTCCACAAGTATTTCTGTCCTAGAGAATAGCCTTTCAAAAGTTTATAAAGTTGAGGATTGGGACTGAATTTTTTTCTTGTTTCCCATTGTCTTGGTGGCAAGTTGTTTGCTGTTGAATTGACCAGTTATTTCAGGAAGCCAATTAAGTTTGGTTTACTACTGTTTGTAGCTTTTAAAAATTTAAATCTTTACAGACCATATTAGAAACTTGCATCTTGTCAGAAATATTTGTCCTTAATTATCCATAAGGCCTTATCCAGAAGCCAGTAGAAAATCCTTTATTTGGTTCTGAGTTTCACCAAAAAAACCCAATTATTTTGTTCTTTTTTAGTTTATTAGCAAACTTTGTATTCATGTCTTACAAGCACATGCAAATGCATGTCCTGAAGCAGGAATACTTTCTGTTTCCAAAGGAAATTCCTCTCTCCAGACAACAGATAAAAGTTTCATGATTATGTGGAAGATCCAGTTGTGAAGAATTGTTGTCCTAGACTTTACTGTACTGAGCAAGAGAACCATTATTCTCTATATACCAAGTATGTCTATGACTGTGTTTCTTGATTTTTTTTTTTTTTGACTAAAATTTTTCATAGCAAATTATTTATGTAAATCATTGTGAGGGACTTGATTTGGAAGCCAAGTCTCCCCTTGTGCTGATCTTCTTGCCCTTTCCTCGTGCATGCATTGTGATAGTCTGTGATTACTAGGTTTCCACAGAGTGACTTTCCAGAATCTTCTCTAGAATCCATTTATTTGTAGTGGCTCTTCTGCTTTGAAGCACAGGAAGAATTTCTGAAGATTCGGTTCTGGCATTTGGATTTATCTTTGTCTTCCTGAGCTAGGCCCTGTGCTAAGTAGCTTTTACTTAGCATTGATGCTTGATGTCATTAGCTTGCGGGTAAATATGGGTCAATTTTACTCTGACTTTTTTTTTATACAGGGGAATTAGCTTTTGGTTGCAAGAGTGAGTCTGCAGTAGAGTCAGGGACTATTATCTAGTGTGTGATATGAAGCTGATGATGTCAAGCAGCAGAACTTACCCAGAGCAAGAACAATGTCTTAGCATAGATACTGTTTTCTTCTTCTAGTACACATGTGACTGCTAGATTGTGGTTTGCTTGATCAAAGCCACTGCAGATCTACCACCACCCACGTGACCTCTTAGTGAGTTTCTAGATATCATTCTGCATTGGATGGTACTGTCTTGCGTAGAAATTCTCTTGTTAATGAGAACGCTGAATGTGCTGTTTTGATAAAATGCTTTTATCAGCTGCTGTTCGGTGTTTTCAGCAGGAAATGCTGGAATGTAGTTTCTCTTCAGTATCATCTGTGGGCTTCATTGTGCAATTAAGCGACTGGTTAAATCTTCACCTAGCAGTAGAACCTGTTGTGCTCAGTAAATGTTTAGAACCTTTTCCTAATATCCCTGGCCACAGAGAAAAATGCAGTGAGAGAAACTGATACTTGAAGGTGGGGGCTGAAGAGGGTGGTATATGTGTGTCAAACTTTGTGTGCCTAGAAGTTATCCTAAAATACCTGTACCATGAGATACAAAGTTGAAGCCATGACTGCCTTTTGAAAAGAAATGCTTTACTTTCATGCTTTATAGTAGTATAAGTCAGTGTTCCGCTGTTGGAAAAGAAAATGGTGAAATGTGGTTTCCTGTCTGAGAAACGTAAAGATTTGTTGCATAAAAGGGAAAAATGTTTTCATGTTTGGCAGTAATCCTCCGTGGTGGGTAAGAAATATGAAAATATAGGGGAAACAACTGTCAGGTTTTAAACCTTTACACTTTACCTAAACATCTTTATTATTTACTTTTTTAATTTGAGTTTGTGATTCTCCAGCTTTACATTTCTGGGACTGATCTCTTTTAGACTAGAATAATTTTCTTGGTAGGTAGAGCATATATATAGAGAGGGGTGCTGGTGTTCTTAAAATTGCAAAGCTTGTTCTGGAGAAGTTTCACCTTTCCTCATTTTAGTGAACTGATATCTGTTCATTGTGGTTTTGCAGTGCTGGACTTTCTTTTATACATCCCTCTTGGAAGCACCACTCCCTCACAATATGCTTCCTTGAAAAGCAAGATTTCTAGAGAACCACAACTTTCCAGAAGTGGTTATTTGCTTTGTGCCATCTTAATCAGCAGGAAATTTAGTGCCTTAGGAGAAAAGCAAGATATCTACGGAGAACACTGCTGGTTCTCTGATGTACACATAGCATTGTATTAAGGAGGCTCACAAGTTAACTGTGAAGTGTCATTGTATGCTTGAGAGCAGCTGTTGAATTGAGCTGATTTTTCCTTTCTGTCTTCCAAAGTTGCATATAATGCTGGAAAGTGTGGATTATTCCCAAAGAGAGAAATCTAGGGAAAAAAGTAGTATTCTTATCCTGCATTCTAATGGGGACACTGTATTGTCACATTACTGCTTGCTGGGGAGATGCTGAATCATATCTCTATGTAACTGGTCTGTACTGTAGCTTCTCTTGCTTTAGACACTAGGAATTTGTGATGTGCTATCTGGCTGAAGTATCTTGTGGTGCTGCTTTCTGAGTTGTCTTGCAAAGTCAGATACGTGAAAAAACAGGAAAGTATTCTGAAGTTACATGAGCTCATAGAACCATAGACGTGTTAGAGTTGGAAGGGACCTCTGGAGTCATCTGGTTCAACCTCGCAACTCAGGGCCACCCACTGCCAGTTCCTGTGTGCTATTTCTGGTCTGGAACCTACTGAGTTTAATGTTTAAGAGCTGTGCAGAAATGCATATGCTGTATGGGAACGTGCTTTAGTGTTACTGAGGAGAAATGTTTCCTGGTCACCTTTCATCTGGAATTTGGCACTGTTGCAAGACACTATAAACATGACTCATGTTCCTTATAGATATTGTTAAAAAGCCTAGAGCCCTCGAAAAAGATCTTAAGAGGCATGCAGAATGAGTTGTGAAAACAGTTGTTTTTAACAGTAAATGGAGAAAATAACTGCATAGCAGCTAAGAACCTGTCTTGTGAGATAGAATTAGAGTAGAAAATGAGCTATGTACAATACAGAGTTGTCCAGTAAATACCGCTAACTTTCTGAGCCTCAAGCAACACTTGAACTGTCCATTCTACAGATAAGAGCTTGATTTCTTTTCTGAGCCTGATTTCTCTCTTAGAGTCAATCTGTCTGTCTCCCTCCCTCCCTCCCTCCTCCCTTTCCTTCCCCCCCTCCACCTTCTAAACTGGGCTTGAGCTTCAATCTTCCATCTCTTCAGAACAATAAAGTTTGACTTTTAGCTCAGCAGGCAACTGATCTGCAGGGAGGACCAGATGAATATCAAGTATCTCTCATCGCTTCGTAGATGTATTATGCTAGAGAAGCGCTAGCAGGAAGCTTCAGAGGATATGTTTTCCTCGGAAATTTGACCCTCTGCCCCCTGCCAAAGCCTGCATTTTTGGATTAACCAGGTGCTGGACTTAGGTATGCTCCTACACACAGCTATCTGTAGAATCCCAAAATTCAGTGTCAGAATTTCCAGTGCTCTACTTCTGATGAGAACAGGAATTAAAATAATATGAAGTAAAAAGAAACAGTGGCAAATTGGTGGGGTTTTTCCCTGCAACTCTGCAGGTAAATTTAGGTCATTGCTTTTTATAGGCCTAAAATCTTTGCCTAAAGCCCCTTGCAAGCAATCTGTTACTTTCTTGCTCTGTTTCTCAGCTCCTGTTCTTCTGTGAATTGGTTATGTTTTTTATGTTTACTCTTATTAAGCAAGGGGCAGCTTCCATTTTACTGACTGTGGAGACATGAAATATACTGTATTAGAGCTGTAATTTAGCCTTTTTTTGTTATTTAAACCTGTGACTTAGATTAATACATGAAACTTGTACAACAAGGCCTAAGGCTGGATTCCCAGGTGGAATCTGATCATCTATTGCAAACAACATAGTTTGACGTGTTTGCCTTTTCTTGCAGTGGATTCTGGCTGAAATGTGCTTACTGCAGACCCTTTGGACAAGAGCATTCTGTCTGCATTTAGCCAGATAATGTTAGAAGTAACATTTATGGGAATACTGCAAAAATAAGTGAACACTAAAGGAGCAAAAGCTCAAGTCTTCTGTAATATGTAACTGTCTGAGACTATGTAAAACACTAAAGCATTTCTGGCAGCAGTGGAAATACACTGCTATACTTACTTACAAAGATAGGGAATTCAGTCATGGTCTTTGTAGCAGGTTTGGGAGGAAAGTCAGTCTGGATGGCAAGCATGTAAAGTTTTACATACCAGGAAACTAAGTTTTTATCCCAAGTAATGCTTATTAACTTACCAAAAAGAAAGAAGTCAAAAAATTTTGGTGACTATAAAATGGAGATAAATTATCCTGATCATCAAACCTAGTATTGAATATAAACCTTCTGTATTCATGCTGCTGCCTTATTTGGGAAAACACTGAGTTAATGGACTCTTCCTTTCTGGCTCCTCTGTTAGATTATTTCTCAAATGTTGTGAATGCCACGTAGAGATAAATGGAATTTTAATTTTGACATTCAACCATGAATTCAAGTCTAAATTCAGGCATGCTGAGCTTTGTCTGGGACAGTGTTGGGTGAATGACAGCCCAGTAAGAAAGTGGGGAAAGCTGAGACAGATCTAACCACGTCAAGATGATTGAAGGATCATATGTGAAGTGCAGAAATTAGAGATGCTTGGGTTTGACTCAGCATTTTAATGTCAAAGTTCCCATTAGCACCGTGCTGATCTAAAGGCAGTACAGCACAAGGAGGGTTGTGAATTCTTTTTTGTCCACCAGAGGGTATAAGCATAACATAAAATCCCTGAACATGAGAGAGCAGAGACATGTCTGATAACTGTTAGTTCAATTATGACAGTTGAACAGCAATATTTCCTGTGTATGAAGGTCCTCCTTGGGGGGGGAGGGGGAAAACAAGCTGGAGCTCTAATGGAGAAATATGAAATAATACTGCTGTTAACCTCTGACTGAAAAGGCTATTTAAGCTTTCTGGGCATTCTAATTGAGCTACTATCCAGTGAGGCTTGCTGAGACAATAGTGTTACAGAATAACTGTCCTCACATTTTTTTTGTTGTACATTCAAACCATTTTCTAGCTGCAGGAAGCAGCTCAGAAAACGGCAATGTTTGTCGTTTTCCCCCTTGCCCCCCCCGCTTTTGCACTTAACCAATTGCTGTGTGTTGCTTTACTTTATACTCTGAATTTTAGTAGTATTTCCTGGTGAGGATAAGTACTTTCTTTCAGTTGTATCTATTTTCTGTGAAAAGAGAAGCAATTTTAATCTAAAAATATGGATGTATCTAATGTTACTATGGTAATTTGTGACCATGGCTACAGAGAGATAGCATTCTGAAGAACAGACAGATAGATTTAGTTGGTTTTTTGATTGTTTGTTTTGGTTTTTTTTTAAAGTCAACGACCTAATTAATGATGCATGCATTTCAGGAAAAGAGCCTGACTTTTCATATTTGTTAACCATACAAGATCATACGGGTCCAAGGGATTTTGACATTCTTACGTAGAAAAATTGATGAAGTGCAGGCTGAATGAGCAGACAGTGCAGTGGAGAAAAAACTGGCTTAATGGCCAGGCCCAAGGGGGCAGATCAATCCCAGAAAGTCTAATCAGAAGACAGCAGCTAGCAGCATACCCCAGAGCTAGGCCTGTTGTCTACATTAATGATGGGGCAGAGCGTGCCCATAGCAAGTTCCCTGGCAATGCAAAACTGAGAGGATGGCTGATACTCCAGAAGGTTATGCAGGAAGCAGCAAGAGGGACATAGGTTATTTTACCTTCACTCTCAAAATACGTGGAAATCCAGTAGGAACATAATGAAATAGTATGACATTCTTTCTGATGTTGAGAAAATCTTTTCTTTGCAACAGCATAGATGGAGACTTGCAGACTGCAGGAGGAGCCGGGACATACCAGGAGGTTTCTGTAGGAAAGAGGAATAGAATCTAGAATAGTCCTGGGGATTCTTCAATGGCAGACTTCAGCCAAAAAAACAAGAAGAATAAAATATATTCAATATGTTTCTGTTTTTCCATCGTATGATCAGAGTTAGGTAAACCGACACAGTGCTTTTGGGCGGGTGCTAAATTTCAAGTACGGGTTGTGGATTGTCCTGACATGCCCCATCCCAAGAGCATGTACTGTGTTATTTCAAATATTTAGTAATGATTTAAAGAGTTATAAGAAATTAACTTATTATTGAGGGAGGTAGGAATGGGCTTTTGTGGCTAAGCCTTGTATTTAGTGTATTTATCTCTGCCAGTATAGACCTAATGTAAAGGCTCTCTACTGTCACCACTCAATGTCAGTTTTATAGCAAGTGTGTGGATATAAGTTTAGGCAAAGGCAAACCACAGATTTTTTTCCAAGCTTTTTCTTTTTCCTAGGCTCTGTTGGGGAATCTAGCAACTGAATGGAAATTATAACATTGCTGCTGTCACTTGCTTATTTGGGACAATGAATATATTGAATTAAATAGAATTAAGCAGCATTTAATAGCTTAATTTTTGTAAAAGCCAGCTATTGTGACTATTCTCCATGTACCACAAGAATATGGTAACTGATGCATGGAGCCATTATAGTGCAGAAAGGCTATTACCTTCGAAAAGGGAAAGCAGAGAAAAGGCCAACACAAACTGAATATGTTCAGCTAGTGCAGTCTCCTGTCTCTGGTGCTGTTCAGTCTATTTGATGACCAGAGGGCAGTCTGGAATTAAACACACATTGGAAAATGCCTCGTCATGACACTGTCACCTTTTTGCCTATGAGCTGAAGCACAGTGTTGTTAAATGACTGGGTTAATGGACTTTTCCTGGGAGGGAGAGTTGTTTGATTTCTGTCACTAATTTTTTAGTAGTCATTAAGTTTGGTTACTTGCTGCAGTATAATGACTTAAATGTACAAAACCTAAATCTCGTGTTGTGCTTGTTTTAATACCCAGACTCTTCCTAGGTATCTTTTAACATTCTCTTTTTTGAAGAACCTATTTTAAAGGGCCCATTGCTTACCTTCTGTTTCTACCCAGAGTATAATACAAAAGGTTTTATCAATGCAGATGTGCTCTCATTCCACAGGGTGGCAACTAATCCTTATTTCTCTTCTCAATTATTTTGACATTTCCACTAGAAGTGGCTTTCCTGGTCAAGTTCCCTTCTGAGGCATCAGGGTCATAAACATGGAAAGACAGCCCTTCTGTTGGGGTTAAAGAGTATTTGGAAAAGCTCATTATACCAAGTCTATTCAGGTTGTATCATCAACTTGCTGAAGATTGCTGATAAGACCAAAAAGGCATCATCTAAGGACTAAATTTTGAACACTACTTCCTGCTACTGTCTCATGTGGGTCTCCCTGGTAAGTGGTGCTCCAAGTACAACTGATCACAAATATATGATGGCACCTCTAAAGAAAAAGTTGCTGTGATAAGGTTTAGTTATTGATGTGGGTGGGCGAGAAAGGTTCTGGAGGTTATTTATTCACGTTTTATTTCCGGTTTATTTTGACAGATAAATGTCTCGGATAATTTGAATTTAAATCTACATGTGTCATTAGAATAGGCTTATAGATTTATGACTTGCAGGTATGGCTTTTTGTTCTTTGCGGTTGAGTTTACATACTTTTCTCCCACCTCGTGCCCCAGTTTCTTGATACTGATGTCTGTGAATATTACTTTTAAAAATGCTGTTCTGTTATTTTCTCAAATTGTGCTCCTAAATAATTTTAGTTTATCTTCATGTCTTATGTGTTTAGTCTTCTGCCGTTCCCCCTCTCCATTGTTGAATGAATAAAGATATGAAAATTAATACAGAGTCCTGCTGTTTCTGCTATGTAAAAATAAGGCAAATTTTGAGAATCTGGTTTGTCCTGGCATTGTTTCCTCACTTAAGTGTTGCCTCTCAGGTTGTGTCCACTTCCCAGCTGTTAACTGAGGACTTGGATTCATACCACAAGTGTATTTGTTAGGTGGCCTTTTTGTTCCTGCAGAATAAAATACTGTTGCTGTTAAGCATCTAGGAGACCTACCTGAATTGTAACTGCAAATAATTTTTCAGGAGGACAGAGGCTGGAAAGCATTCATATGTGCAGAGTTAGAGAATGGTGAATATCTGTTTCTGGGTCCATGTGCAGAAGCATAAATGTTTAGTCAGTACTACATAGCTACTATACCTAGGCATGAAATATTAGAGTGGTCAGGAAATAAAAACTTACTGTCTTGCAGAGCGGGTAGCAAGAACTCAGCTTACTTACTGGGAAACCTGTGGTACAGACAACAGGTGGAGGGTGTGTGAAATTACAAGTTAAAAATGGGCCGTGAGAAGAATTTTCTGTAGCTATCACCAGCAGCTGGTCCTCCACAGACCCAGCTAGTGGGTAAAGAAGGCAGTTGGGAGCTAGCTGTTGTAGTGACTGGGATAAGAGAGGAAGTCACCTAGCAGGGTTCTAGTGGCATCTTTATACTTGGTGTTTTGACTAACATAAGTCTGAAGCTGATGAACTGTGGTCTCTAGCTGGAACTTCATAACAGTAGTAATGGACTGAGTCTCTGTTTGAATTGAGCTGAAATACTTTTTGACTTTGAAATTCAGCCTAGCTTTTTTTTTTTTTTTTCTTCCCCAAAGCAGACTCTTGTGTAGGTGGAGCCTTTCTCTTTTTACCCCCTTGCTGTCAGTTTTTCCTGCCAATGCTATGAATCGAAGAATGATACATTGGATTGAGTTGGAAGGACCCTTAAAGATTGTCAAGTTTTAACCCCTACTGCCAGCCTTCCAGCTCTGTGGATGTCCTCATGAAGGAAGCAGATTTTCTTCTGTTTCAGCCAGCTCAGATTGGTCATTCCTAAATGCAGCAGTTGAAAGCTGAAATGTTTATATAGTAAATAGAAAGCGTTTGCCTGTATTTCTGGGCATATGCAAAAATTACGCCGTCATTTTCCTCTTTATATCTCTGTGACATTTCATATCCCCACTTTCTCCAACAGCAGTTGACCTGTGCAGAATGATTACAGGAGTAGTTAATGAGCTGCACTGGGTTTGGACTTTGAGTTTGCCTGTTTATTAGAATCATTGGCAACTCTTGAGGCTGAGCCTCATCTTCTCCTGGGCTAGCAGGCTCCAGTGGAAATTACCACTGAATTTGTGCGTTGCTAGCCCTAAGCAGCTTTTTCCTTATCTTTCATGAAACTGACAAGCAACAAACAAATTTCATCAAATTGACCTCGCAGAAATCTTACTTGCATACTCCTTTAGCTTGAGCATTATTATGCACCTTAAAATTTTAGCAGTTTCTTCTTCTAACTGCAGAAAAAAAGAATTAAACATGGGAGAAATATTTCACACTGCTTTTGAAAATGCAGCTTCTGCTTTCTAATGAGTTACCTAATACATTGTGCAGTGAAATTTCCATCCTTCCCCTTGTAATTGCACACAAACACATTATTTTTAGTTTTGCTTGACAGATTGGTAAAATGAAGCCATTTGAGAAGGGAGGAGGGCTGAACTTTTGTAGAAATTCCAAACAGCTCTGCACTGAATCATCAGTCCCAAGAGCACAGACATTCCATAGAAATGTCAGACAGTCCTTCTGGCATATTAATGAGGAAGCAGCAGTGAATTTTCAGTCATGCTGATTTTAGAGTTCTTGCTCAGCTTCCAATAAAAATTCTTAGCGTTCGATAATAGAACAGTTTAAGCAAACCCAAAATCAAGACAAGGATACGGTCCAGATTTGGGCTATTTCAGTCATGAAGCAGGAGGGAACCTTGCCTCTAGTGATGTGTTTGTGTGTTATTACAATCACACTTCTTTCCTCAGTTTTTACAATCAAGACGAAGAAAACCCTGTAAGTCTACCATTATTCTAACTACTGTGAGACTTTCCGTATTGGAAGATTGTGAATTTTAGCTTACTATATACTTAAGCATTGGTTTATCTTTCAATACTCTGAAGTAAATTTTGCCTTCAAATTTTCTTTGAAGCAAGACTCGTGCTTTATTTTGGAATTTTGGTCACAGATCAACCTTGAGAAATAAAAGGTAAAAAATATATGTTCAGGAGCAATAACTTACTGAAGAGGTAGGACAGGAGATTAGGTAGTTAAAATGTCTGTGACATTTTTTTTGTCAAAGGATTTAATGTTTATTGAATGAAATGCAAAAAAAAACCTCCTGTTCATGTACCACTGAAGTTGACTCTCTAAAAATAAAAGGAGTTGCAAATGGGAATGCTAATAGAATGAGTGCAATATAGGCACATTGTATTTCCTCCTATTTAAGAAGTAGAACAGGAAGTGTTGTCAAATCCTTGTATTCTATAAAAATTAATTCCTTGGGCTTCCTTAGTCTGGGAATAAGAGAAAGTGATTTGACCTGTTTTCGTTGCAAGAGCCAAAGGTTCATCTCCCATACACGAGTCTGTAACAATATAATCGCTAGCTTGTGCAAGTCATTGTTGCGACATGTCTAAAAGTAATGGGTTTATTAGATTTCAATTCAAGTATTTGATTTTTTTCATAGTGTACATGGTAACTGAAAATAATATAGTAAATGATAAAGCAAAAAAATCCAAGGAAACTAGAACTACTGCACTTCCCTCCCTTATTTACTCACCTGCAAATTGCAAAAATTCTAGAGGTAACATTACCTGGACTGGGATACAGATCAGGTCCAGCGTGCATGTAGTACTCTATGGATGCATTGCTGCATGCTTGTACTCCACATAACGCAGCATTTCATAGAATTGTTAGGGTTGGAATGGACATTTCAAGATCATCTAGCTCCAACCCCCTCCGTCCAATGCACCCTCCACTAGACCAGTCCAACCTGGCCTTGAAGGCTTCCAGGAATGGGGCAGCCAGAGTTTCTCTGTGCCCTGTGCCAGTGCCTCACCACCCTCACAGGGAAGCATTTTTTCCTTATACCCAATCTAAACCTACCCTCTTTCAGTTTAAAACTGTTGCCCCTTGTCCTGTCCCTACAAGCCCTGGTAAAAAGTCTCTCTTGTCCTTATCATCCCCCTTTTACATATTGAAAGGCCACAATAAGGTCTCCACAGAGCCTTCTCCAGGCCAGAACCATGTCATTGTCTCAGCCTTTCTTCATAGGAGAGGTGTTCCAGACCTCACATGATTTTCGTGGCATCCTCTGGACCTGCTTGGACAGGTCCCTGTCAGTCATGTGCTGGGCACCCCAGAGCTGGACCTGCTCCTTAGGCCTGTCACGATCCTACTAGAAAGGATCAGCTTTGTGTCATCCACAAACTTGCTATGGGTGCACTCAATTCTATTTTTGATGTTATTAATAAAGATATTGAAGACCATCAGTCCCACTATGAACTTCTGAGGGTCACTACTTGTTGCTGTTCTCCATTTGGGCATAGAGCCATTGACTGTAACTCTTTGGACATGGCCATCCAGCCAGTTACTTATCCTTTGAATAGTCCATCTATCACAACTATATTTCTCCAATTTAGAGACAGAGATGGATAGAACCATTTCGAAGGTATCAAGCAAGGGCACATGCACTAAAATTGCACCACCAGTAACAGCAGAATGACTGTTTTCTGAAGACCGTTGCAGAGAGCAGATGTAATGTTTTCTATCCCATGGACACCCAGGAACCACAAACAGCAGTGTTAACACTAAGGTAAGTGAGAAGTATCAGTGTAAATATTCAAGATGGTTTTGATATGGTATAGATACAGCTAGCCTGTAATATGCTGTGAACCATTCTTGCCTGAGATGATGCCAGCTTGCTAATCAAAAGCGTGAGAGAGACTTATTCTGTAGCAAGATTATTCCATAATGGCAAAGCACCTTGAATCTTCTTTCCACCAGCTTTGCAATTGCTGTTGTCAAGGACAGGATTACCTAGGCTTAATTTACAAAAAAACCAAACGAAATTAAAATATTGAGTCAAAAATTAAATTCTTTGTTTATTTGCTTTTTAAGCTGCATAGCTACCGTTTTGTTATTGCTTTGATGTCTGAATCTCTGGATTGTTGGGTTTTGGCTTGGTCCTTTAACTACGGAAGAAACTGAAACTGAGTCAAAGAATAATGAACGCTAATAGAAGAGACATTCTAGTTACCTGTTTTTCAGGTAACTTGCTATGTAGGACTTTCAAAAAGTGCAAAGCTGCTCTGTTTTTATTTATGGCTTACTAGAAGATACACAAAATCTGATATCAAATGTAAGATTGAACAAGACCCAACAGTAGGAGAAAGAAGTTGTTTTTTTTCCCCATTTCTTTTCATGCCTACTAGAAAAATGGCCCTTTTTGTTAGTAATTAGGCCTTGCAATTTACTTAATTTTTCCTAGAGTATAAAATGTTCTAATATAAATTCCTCTTTACATTGACACTGAGTGTAGGCTTTAGCTCTTTGAACATAAGTAACTATAACAATCTCTTTCTACTAAAAAGATGTCTGTTTACTTGGTGTTTTGAGTATGTTTTTGAATTCTGAAATTAACTTGGAATTCTCAGGGCAAATATAATCAAAACATTTATCTATACTGTGATTTGCATATATAATATGAAATCTTTAACTGCAAGATCGTATTAATCTAATAAAGCATTGGGTAATATAATAAATCCTCTATGCTACAGAAAAGTACAGACATGAACTCTTTCTGCACATCTTAAAAGCTCAGCAGTAGGCAACAATAGCCACATCATTATATATTGGAGACAGGTGTTGTATCTGTTCTTTTGTGAAGGTTGCCCAAAGCACTTAACAAATTAATTTAAAAGTCATCTGCTATCCAAGAGTAATATGTTGCTATCTGAAGAGACAAAGTTTATATGTTAATAGCTTAGGATTCGTTTCATTCAACCATACTGAATGAAGAGTGAAACGTATCTGGTTAGCAAGAAACAGCTTTTGGGATTATTTAGTAAGTTAATTTTTTATAAAATAAAATACCTGAAGAATTTAGAATATGCTAGAACCGGAAGATAATTATTACCTCTGGAAACCAGCAATAATATTTAGAACTGCTGCAGGTTCAAATCTAACTCAAAGCAGCTGTGCTTGGAAGAAGTTATTAGCTGGTGTTTCGATCTGAAAAGTGAGCTAGAGCTAACTGAGCAAGTATTTACATTGCCGAGCGCAAACATGCAAAGACAGATATATTTTAAAGATGTGCAAGAAAAAAATAGAAAATAAGTGTCAGTTAAATGTCACATGTAATTAAATGTATGATCACATATATAATTAAATACATGAAAACACTGCTAAAGGTAGCTCTACATTTTCCTAAAGGACAGGAAAACTTTTCCATTGCCCGTGAATCTGTGGCATTATTTTTGTTAATTATACTCTTGTACTTCATTTTTCCTTTTATACAAATCAGTTAGATCTTCACTAGGCAAAACTTTGCCAGTCTAAAAATAGCAGTATAGAAAGAACTGAAAGGGCAAGGCAGGGCCTGACTGCTTCCCTGTAGAAGGAAAGGAGAAATGTGCTGCATTTCCACAGTTTAACTTCACAGACTCATGGAAATGGCCTGGATTGGAAGGGACCTTGAAGATCATCTCATTCCCACCCCTGCCACGGGCAAGGACACCTTCCACTAGACCATATTGCCACAAGCCGCGTCCAACCTGGACACCTTGAACGCCTTGTTCACAGTGCTTCTGTTTACTAGTTACCTATATTTAATTTAGATTATGCTCTAAAGGAGCAGTGATGGGACAGGAGAACAGTTTCTTTAAACTAAATCCAGGATGAAGCATGTTGCTAACCAGATGTAGTACTTAATGTTTTCTGCATCTGCTGGATGTATGTCTCCATGGTATTTCACGACAGTTCCATGGGTTAGGTGCTGTACAAAAATATATGTCCTTTTTGCTTCATAGAGATCCTTCTCTTGTATTCTGAGAAAATATGTATTTAGCTCTCCATTGGTTTGGGGGTTTTTTAATAGTTACGTTGCATCCTTCTTGTTCCTTTTGTAAAAGCAAGACTTTTAATATTTTTGAGAATTTTTCTGTACTGTATTGAGCTTTGCCTTTGTAAAAACTGACAAATCAAGACTCCTTAACCTATCTAATTGTCAGCTGTGAGTTTCCAATAGTGGATGATGATAATATAAAACAAACAAAGCAAGCACAGCGTGATTTTTCTTTCTCACGGTCCCACTGTCCAAGATAGTATTAGGTGATTCCTGAAACAGAGGCTGCTTTTTGGCATTGTAATTAATAGCCATGAATGGATCTATTTATGTAGTCTGTTTTGTAGCTGTTCATACTTATGGCCTATACAGCATCACTCAGCACTGGGTTCCATTGTATATTACTACAGAAAAGTGCTTTTTCTTGTTTGTTCTAGACTTTCTGCCTCATTGCTTCATTGTGTTCATCCTCTCATCCTAAGCTCCCACCAAATTGTATTTGCCAGCTTCATCTTTTTTTAAGGTTCTTTTTAAAATCTAAGTAGCCTGAACTGAGTGAAGACAGATGGAAGAGGTTGTATAAAGAATTCGTACTGTTTTCATTTTGGTTTTTATCAATAATTTCTTAGAGTAAAACAACTGGTATTCTTACTGCAGCTGAATGTAAAGCAGGTGTTTTCACGGAGGTATTACTTTATCCCAGTTCTTTAGATTCACAGCTTCTGATGGTCTTTACTGATGTGATGAGAAAGAGGCAGGAAATGAGTTGGTGTTTTTACAGTGGGTGAAGAGAAACACAGCGACAGACTACCTTTGTTATGGGTGGGATGTAGGTGCTTGCCTAGTAATTTCTCCCTGGACTTCTCTCTGAAAGTCTACATTTGGCTAACATCTCTGACAGCATTTGAATCTCTAGATGCCTAAAGAGTCTGATTGCAGGGAAATTGCAGTCTGAGATTGAGGAGTGATTAACCACGGATGGAGTCCTCAGTCTTGGTGGTGAGTAACAATACAACACAACATGCAATTTGTAAGTCTGGCTAGAAAGGGAAATTATTTCCTTTAAGAATACTGGTGTCCTTGCACTTTAGTAATCTTTCACTGGTCTATGGTATTTCTTCATCCTCCTAACTGTTTATCCAACATGTCTTGAGTTGCCACCAAGTCAGTCCAAAATGTTACTTTCAGTTTTCCCCTGCCTGCATTTACCATTCAGAGAAAACAGTGGTGTTTAGCTATGTCCACAAATCCAAAACTATTCTGTAATAAGTATATGCAGCTTTTGCAGCACCTGGAATTAACAGTTTAAGACCAGTTGCTTTTACACTGTCAGCGTTGGAGATGTAACAGGGCAATGCAACATAACTTCTTTGATCTAATCCAAAGACTTTATGCTCAGTCTGTGATAATGTCCTTGCCATCTTTCCTGTTATAACATTCCTTCAGTGGTACTTCAGTGGTCATTTGTGGGACGTTCTATGTCTCAATAGTGGAAACGAAAGATGGAGGACAACTGTGTGAAGGATACCAGTTAACATAAAAAAAATGGCCTTTCCTGGCTCTCATGTAAAATATAGAAAACTCTAAACAAAACTTCTCCCCTGGGTACAGGACACTAAACATCAGTTCAAGCAGCATCCCTGGCATTTAATGAGATCTGGTTCCTCAGATAATAGCAAGATCCTTTGCTGATATGATGTAGTTGTCATGGTTACAAAAGGACCAGCTGCTAAATACAAAGTATCAGAAAGATGAAAATGGACAAAATCAATGTCCAAACAGAAAAGATCGCAGAGCAGAAAAGATGATTTGGAGATCAGGAAAAAATAAAGGGAACGGGGACAGCAACTAGGGAATTCAACAAGAAATAAGAGGAAAGAAAGTTCAAAGGTAGATAATCAGAGGTGTATGATCCAGAAGCAGACCTTGAGGGAACTTGACATGCTTACGTTTGTAATTAGAGAAAAGCGTTCAAAGAGATGTCTGGAAACAATATTCCCTAGCAAAGGTCCCTTTTGGCTTATTCTCTTTGAAGCTTTTCATATTATATCTTAGGAAAGAATGTTCTGTGGAAGACTAAGTCGTGTTCTGATACTGCAGCATGGACAGTGAATTTTTCCCCCCAAGATAATACAGCTAGTGGCACAGGTGAAAAACAGAGGTAAGTATATGATGTTGGACATGAGATTTGCGTAGAGCATTCCTGACTGTGTGCCCTCTCCTGATGTTGACATTTTGGGCAAGTTCCATTTGAAAGATGTAGATCTCCATGATGTAGCCTCCATGTTCTCTACCCTAGTTTTGTGGCAGTAAAGATTTAGATGTTTTTTTTGTTTTTTTTTTAAAGTTGGTGAAAGCTAATTGAACCTTTTGTTCTGATGAAAAGAGTATCTGAGATAATAAAGTGAGCCTGGATATGAATTAATATCGCAGTGATTCCCTGAGCAAGTGGGTTGGGATCTTCAATTAATTCCTGCTGCAAGATGGGAAATCAGGTTTCCATGGATACTGAGGCAGCAGCAGCACTGACACACACAGCAATTGCAAGCTTAGCTTCCCTAAAGCTTGCTTCCTAAGGAGGATTGGACCCCCTGCCCCCCTGCTCTGTATTCTGTATTTTCAAATAAAAACAGACAGATGGACATTTGAGGAATAGTTAAAGACAGAAACTACTGTCTCCTTACCTAGAAAATCGTGTACAAGAAATGCAAGTGATTTGCAACATTTTATTCTACAATTAGGAATAAAACAAAAAATATTAAAACTGGGGGAGGAGAAAGGCTGTAGCCTATTGAGCTTTTGACAGTCACTGAGGATGACAGCAAGGCCTCTGTAAGAACAAGATTTATAACCAAGGACACAGTAAGAGCAGAGTACCTTTTCTAGTGCAGGGCTGTAGGTGGCTTCAACATAGCTGTTTACCCAGGTGATTGCAGCAATGTGTATATTAGCACTCATGAAAGAAAACTGGAAGAAAAAAGTGTCCAATTAAAAATACAATATAGAAACCCCAAATTATAGTTCTTACTCAGAAGCTCACTGTCAGACATAGTGATACGTGGTGTACTTGCATTAAAAACATGTAAGATAAGTGAGAGGAAGAAAGATATTTGGCAATTATGTGCATTTTTGAGTCCCTTTTGATTCAAAGTAACACCTAGCATTGTATTTTTATTTGCCATAGGATACAAATTTGAGGAAATTCACCACCTTATTTACACCATGTAGTAGTCCATCAAATACAGAATGAACGCTGATAACATCCATGAAGAAAGGCAGTATAACTAGGAATGTCGTCAATACCTGCTCTGATCTGATCTCCTACTCAGGAAATCCCTAAAACATATTCTTACTGATTGTAATTTAAACTTCCATTAACCTCTTATGCTGACTTATTTAAAATGGTATTTATTGATCCTGGCCAGCTCCATCTGCAAACACAGCAAAACAAAAGCCATTATTTGTTTTGGGAAGAGCCAAATATTAGGGAAAAAATGTTGGGTTTTTTTTTAATTTAAAGAGATTATTCTCTAAGTACCTAATCTCTTAGGAAATGCATCCATGATCTTTAAATGGATTAAAAATTTATTCTTTTTCTTCATTTTTTAGATATTACAAAAAAGACATAGTACTTGAGTACAGTCCATTTTTAGCTGAGTCACACACTTGGCACAGCTCATTGGCTGTCCACACTTCAGAGTTGTTACCTTGCTCCTTGGAGTGTTCAGTTCAGGTGTATCAAGTACCCCAGGGACTGGTCTCAGTAACATTCTGGACAAATCTGCCTTGTTTTCCTTTAAAGGGAGAGGAGATGGCAGAGATGGAAGAAACACGTTTGCTTACCAAGTGCCGTGTCACTTCCTCTCCGGAGAGTAGAGGAGCTTTGGCCTGCTGTGGAGAAATGCTGAAAGACAAAGCTCAGAAGTTAATCAGAAAACTCGGAAGTTAAGCCTAGCTGTACCCAGTCCTTCTGATCTGAGGACTAATTGCAATGCAAGGGGGGCTATTTTCTTCCAAATTTCATACTCTAATGGAACACCTAGTTTATTTGCAAAGCGACTGTGACTGTTGCAGTCACTGCATGGTGTCCTGTAGTTTGCTGCTGCCCTTTGCTGCCACAGTCTGAGTAGGTAAAGGTCTGCCTTTGAATTGTTCATGTCCTTTGAATATGGTTTGTCAATGAAAAAGAATATATATACTGTGGTGTATATATGTGTGTATATGATTACACTTACAACACTTCAACACATGCTAGCACGCGGTAGGAAGTTGAATAATGTAAAAGAAAAGATACCTGCGTACAGTTACAAGTAAGTGACCGCTCTCAAACGCAAGTGCATGTACTGAGGGCATTGCTGTTGTGAGGGGGGAAACCAATTGCCACTGCAGAAGGATGTACTATGACTTGGTTATCAGAAAATGACATCTAAGAATGAAACTCCAATCTTCTGAATTCTTGTTCCAGGCTGGAGAGAATGTGAGATAGATTGCTGTAATAACACAGTCTTTTTTTCTGTTACTTTCTATCCAGCACTGCAGTGAGAGCAGAGAAAAAAACAAACTCATGGGGTTTGAAAACTGGAAGACAAACTTTCAAAACAATAAACTGCTATCCTTGCTATAACATATTGAGTACACAGCAAGCACTTTGGTTTTGTTTCTTAGTGAACTATCATACAAGAGGGAAAGTACTCTGCATAGATATTTCAGGTTAAGCAGAAAGGCAGTATAGTTAAGAGTTCATAGGTATTTCCGCGATGAATTTTCCAGTGTTTTGCCAGTGTTTTGCTGTCTAACTCACAAACCTTTTGTTGTCAGGCTGGTTTGCCTCTGTGGTTTTGTGATTTCTCATAAATAAACACAACTTGTAGCACTCTTTGTGCTCTCAGAGTTGTTGTGCTCGTTCTCAAGGTTGGGTTATGTAACGCTACTTGCAGTATGTGTTCCCTGTACTGTGCTAGGAACATACAATTAAATTGCTCTTTGAAAACATTTCTGTCACTAGGACCAGTCCAACTTCCCCTACAGAATACAAGGCCTACATCAGAGGCTACAGTGTCATCTAGGCAGTAGTTGTTAATGACGAAGTGCTGGGGTGCAGCAACCTACAGAATCCATCTAACTGAGCTAATTTAAAAGAGCTCAGATTCAAAGCAGAACTTCTTATCCATCAGTCTATCAGTCTTCCTGAAAATCAGTCTCCTCTGCCATTAAAGCTTATGAGGAATTTAAGTGTCACATGCCTTGATGTTAGTTGTCCTATCCTGATACAGACAACAAATCTCAAGAAAAAGCACCAAAGCTCTTGCTTAGTTTCTCATTCCCTTGATTTTACATCCCTGACGTTGCATTCAGTTAATCTTTATACAAGAATATGAGCTGCACAATAAAGTTTACATATCTTATGTAAGTCCTGGATAAAGATCTCTGGCCGCTGGTATACATAGTGTCCGATTACAGAATCCTAAGAATCTCTCCATCCTGGCTTTGAAATCCATGTCGTTTTGTGGTTCTTTTTTTCCTTTGTACTTTACTGTTTTTTCCTCACTAAGTCAAACTACAAAGAAGCTACTGCATTAGTTCAGAAAGTAACTGTAATATCTATGAAAGTTGTTTATAGTCCTATGGAGAAATAAAATCCCTACGGTCATTTCTTTCATGTGAATAGCAATCCAAATGTATGTTCATCCAGCATGCTATGGTATTGCTGTTGATGGTTGTGCTAGGCAAGGAAAAGCATATTCTGCTTATAATTTGTGTTTCCTTTTTATGTAATGTTAATCTAACGTCAGAAGACTTCCTCAGCTTCAGTATGCTGAGTCTGCCTAGCATCTTAAATAACCCTTTACCTCTAAAGATACACACACCTACGGCAGAGGGCATCAGTGATTTTTGTGCTGAAGCACAATGTGAACATGTGAAATTATTACTACCAAAGGAGGAGAACGAGTGCTTGCGTAACAGTAGCAGTGAGAACCCAGCACTGGCAGAGGCATCTGTTGTCTGTATCCATTGATAGCATTTGTTGAATGCTCATAATTGTTACCTGCTTTGCCTGTCTTCCACTACTTTCTTACCTTTACCTTTCTAAAACTTCTTATATATTAATTCTGCAGGGACAAAGAGGACAGCCTTATATATGGTGAATTGTCTAACTCATCCTGATACCATAGGAGACCTAATACCAGTTGTCACAGGTCTAACAGCAAACTGAGGTAAGCACTGTCTCTTGGCAACCGCAACCAAATTACCTAAACTGGAGGATGAAGGTTCACCAGAGCAGAGGTTCTCTTTGGCACCAGGGGAAATACTTGAATACTTCAAGTACTGTACAAGCTCTTGAAGTCTATTATTCTATGCATCCCAAATGAACTGTTTTTATCTGTTTAAATCAGAGCATGAAAGCCTGAGAGGAAAGCCCTCAGCTGCTTTAGATTTCTGAAAAAAAATTGATGACATCGTCCTTCCTCTCATCTATAATGTCTGAGATCAAAATAAAAAACAAGCAAGCAACCCAATCCTTACACATTCCATGCTCTATTTAATTTTTCTAGAGCATGCCCCCCTCCTGAGTACCAGGGGAGAGTTCCCTCTTGCGGATAGACAGCACCATCACAGCTAGTGGGAGCAGCACAGTTGGGGCCTGTGTATGGAACAGAGAGAATCACATACCAGAATAGGGGAAGAATTTTGCAGCAAACACAGGGCTGTCAATCTCAGCCATTAGATCAGAGACATGCATTCAAAAATTGCTGGTAAAAATCTGTTTTTCACTCCTCATAGGACTGAAAAGGCTGCTTAAATTTAAGTCTTTTCTCATTTATGAGTGCATTTGTATCCACTCCCCCTAGGTCCCATCTAAAAGTGATAGACTTTTATTGTAATGCAACTGTACAGAAAGAAAAAATTAATTATAAATTTAATATATCTGTAGAGTATCCTTCAGTACAATACATACAAGTGTCACAGTTTTTAAAATCAGATGGCTTGGTTCTGGAGTGGAGAGTGAGAGGGAAGAAACAAGTCTGCAGCATTTCTTTAAAAAGCTGCAATACCCTCTCTTTTCTAATTATTCAGGCTTATAGAATAATACAACATAATAACTAGAGAATTATATAATTAGCGAATAATAAATCTTTTTAAAGGGAAAGCTACTTCTTTTGTGGTCTGGAGTATTAAAAACAGTACCCAGGGAAAACAGGGAAGAGAACAGAATGAGGTAATTGGAGGTTCAGGATAAAAACAAGTGAGGCATGTGTATTTGAACAATTAGTAAGAGACCTAGAGAAATTATGATTGCTGCTGTTATTATTACCTATTCAGGCAAAAACGACATTTCTGAAAGAAAATAACTTAATTTTGCCTAAAGTCAACGGACATTCCGGACACAAGGAAACTATGTTTCTGGATAAAGTGAAAAGTGCATCTAATTGAAACAAAGTTAATGCTAGAACACCAGGCAAGTTACAAAGACAAAGTTGGCTAACTTTTCTTGCTTTCAGAGTTGAACTTAGTTAAGTCAGTGCCAACAGTAACAGTGACATTTTTACTGTTAGTCACAGTACAAGTTGGAAAGACCTGGAAGTAAGCTCATCATGAAAGCAGAGTTAACAAAAAGTAACTGAGAGATAAAGCTGTAATCTTGTGGAAACACGTTTCATAAAGGCACGGTGATTCTTTTACTGGCACAATAGCACAACAGATTTGTTTGAATAAAAACACAGTGAAAAATTAAACATTGAAAGTTATGCTGAGGCTGAATATAAAATAGTTTGTACCAGCCTCTACTAAGAAAGCAAGCAAAACAAAACCAAGGATTCATCTCAGGTAATTTTTAACTTTGGACCTTAGTATCCCATTCTCTCTTCTTGTTCCCTGACCCCATAGCATTCTGCACTCTGTGTCCTTAGAACAGGATTCCTCTTACTGAAATGTATTGAGAGACAACAAATAGATTTGATTATGATGGCCTTTCAAGGAGACCCAGCATATCACACATGTTTATTCATTAGACAATCACAACCAAAGCTGTTAACTTTTCAAATAAAATTGGGACTGATCCAGTGGCAGTGTCCTACATTTCTGTGCTTTCACTAGGAGCATTAAGGGAAGTGTTACAAATTTATTAAAATACTGCCATTTTGGAAAGACATTTCAAATACTGATCTGTAGCAGCAAATTCTTCGGATGTTCAAATCATACTACGTAGAAAAAACCTCAAATGTCTGGCTAGATGAACTGAACAGATCTTGGTTCTCAGTTGTAAAAATACAATACCTTCAATGTAATCCCTACGTACCTAATGTTGTATTCAGAAAAAGAAAATGGAACACAGAAGAGGAGTTTGGAAAACTCATAACAGGCAATTTCCTAGCTCAGCGCACAGGTTGTAAGTCATCCACAGCCTCACCAGTACTTCCCTGAAGCCAGCAAGCTTCACCAGAATGGTGCAGTGTTGCAAAACAGTCTTTATTACTATAACTTAGATGCAGCTCAAGCTAGTTACAGTGCTCTGTCTGCAACTCTAAAGCAGGTCTCTTGTTTTCTCTTATATGAATTGATAAATTAGAATTACATTGACTAAAATGAAGGCAGTTGAAAAGAAAAAGAGGAGTAGATTTTTCCATCTGTGATTTCAGATTTTGAAAAAAAGCCCAAATTTGTCTGAATTATACATTTCAATATCTGTAAAGGAAAATTGGGCCTAACGTACAGAGTGTATGAATGAAATTCTCTGTGAATCAGGCACCTCTTTCTGATCTTGAAAAGGAATAGAACAAAAAAAAAGAGGGCAAGGAAGATGCAATGTCAGTAAGATGTTCAGAAGCCAAAACAAACTACAGTGTTTGTAGAAAAAGTCAAGTTCTGCTATTCATCCCTTTCTAACAGAGCTCCAAACTGGGACATGCTGATGAAAATCAGACTAGTTGTAATCATGTATGGGACGGCACAAAACCTGCAGCAGGTATCTGTTAAAAAATGAAAAGCTCTGAATCACAATTTCAAAATAAAGGTTTGGCCTGGTGCATTGAAAACTAGTAGGATTTATCTCCACGAAGAGTACGTACCAAAGAACAGATGTGTATTAGCTGCCGTTGAGTAACAGGAGCTGCAGATAAGCAGAAGCTTTCTACGTTTTTCCTGGAGGCATTGTGTTGCTACAGCCCATCACTGATTTGAAGGTGGAAATGCATCAGTGTGGGAGGCACTGCACAGTGTTACTGACAAGGAACGGTCCTAAATATAGCAACTCAGTTAAAAGCCGTACACATGGCACAAGTCTAACCATTCTATACAAGCGGGCAGACAGAGCTCGGCCGTTATATTCGCAACTTGAGTATAAATCACACAGGCGGTAGAGCCTAGTGGTTTATACAGCTGCCTTCCCACGGCAAAAGAAGGTTGCCTGGCATAAAGCGGTGTGTGGCCCGACTCGGAGCCAGGATTTCCGCGGGGATGAGCCAGCTCTGCAAGAGATCGCGAGTGGCGCTGCGGGACCCGCCCGGAGGCGGGCGGTGCCCCGAGCGAGCGGGGCCAGACCTGAAGGGGAACCAAGGCGCCTGCCTTTACGTTCCGTCTCTGCGGCAGAGGGAGCGCCGTCCNGCCCGCCCGGGGCAGGCGCGGGACCCGCAGCCGGCGGGGAGCCGGCCTCCCGGCAAGTCCCGCGCCGCACCCGGCCATGGGGCGACCGTGCGCCGCGGAGCTGCAGGCCCGGTCACCGGCATCGGCGCGCCGAAACACTGGGCTGTAGGCGACAGCTCCAGCCCCGCCCCCGGAGCCCCGCACACTGCGGGGAAGCCCTCGCCGCGATGACCGCGCACGCGCACTGCGGCCGCACTGCGTCGCCGGTGCCGTCTGGCCCGGCGCCAGGGGAGCCCCGCGCGCCCTGCCGCGGGGCTGCCCGGGCGGGGCGGGGCGGGGGGCGCGTCGGGGGGCTACCTATAG
>VWZT01000760.1:201490-215683 GCA_013397055.1 Pachycephala philippinensis
TATATATATATATATTCAGGAGTTGGAATGTTGTAGTTACCTACTGAGTAGGCAGCAATTTTTGTATGTTATGAACATGCAGTTCATTATTTTGTGGTTTATTTTTACTTTGTAATTGTGTTTGTTAAAATGAAAGTAACTGTTTGGCTTCTAAACACATTGAATGCGCTTTCCTGCCATTGGGATATTTGGTGTACAATACCCTTCAGAAAAAAATAAATAAAACATCAAATTGTGCAGACTTACACATTTTCCTTGAACTTACTACTTAGGAAGACTGCACCACAGCAATCCCGACTCCTTCAGTTGCTTCAAAGCCACATGTACCGCTTGTCTTCTGGAAAAAAACCACCTGTTTAAAGAAAGGAGAGGAGATCACTCTTATGTCCAGTTGCTTGCAAAAAGCATGGACGGTGAACACGTCCTTGCATTAGGTGCATCATGAGCTCTCTTGAAGTAGCCACAATTGCTGTCTTCTGGCTTCTCCAGAGCTAATCTTAGACAGAGAAACAATTCTTCCAGTGTAGAAACCAAAGTTAGAAAATTAGAATCTCAGCTGTGTTCATAGGTAGTCAGAAATCTTACTGGCTGGCAAAATAATAGAGCAGTTTCTAGGCTGGAAATACGGTAAGCTCAGTCATAATGGTTGGTTGACAGAAGATAGCCCTGGTCAGCTGAGGGCTGCCATAAGTTCCTCCTTGACACAACATAGGGCATATGAGTGTGTGGGCCTGATACCCTTTATTACAGGTGTTTCAGCATTTATAGGAGAAAACACTTCCTTCCCTGGCGGCTTGAAATGCATTTCAGGGGTTATGTGACCACTGCAGACTGAATTCAGAGGAAATTGGATCCGTGAGAGCTGGTGGTGCAGGTATAGAAGAGGGTTCTGGTGTTTCTCCTTTTGGGTAGGCTCTCTACAAGACACTAATGTTTAAGGTTGTGACTAGCTGGGATGCAGATAAAGGTCCTGATGAATGCACCTAGCACAGTGTAAACTGCTCGGCAATCTCTGCCAGTCACAGTGTGCCATACTGCTTACCAAAATTGACTGTACTGGTTAGGAAGGGCAACCTGCTGAAGCCTCTGTGCTAGTACTTCTCCTCAGGTATGAAGACCACCTCTGGCAAATGGCATAAATTCTGAAAGATACCTAAGAGCTTACCAGTTGGTAAATCCCAGTCTGTCATCTCTCAGGCAGGACCATTCTGATAGCACTGGGACAAGCTGTGGGGAAAGGCCTGTGCAGCTTTTTCTCTGTGCTGGCTTGTGCCTGCAGTGCTGGATGTGATCTGCAAGCTGCTAACAGCGCCTTTGCAGCTGACCCTGCTGGGCTTTTTCAGAAAAAGGTGCTAACTCTTTTCAACCCTAGGGGCTCTGGCCTTTGTTCAAGGCAAGTTGACTGGGCAAGTCGAATATGTGGCTTCAGACTACCTGAGGATATAACTCATGTCGGAAGCCACAGAATTCCCCTTACTGGAGACAAGACAATGAAGGGTCTCCGAATGTGGTGCTTCAAAGAAGGAAGCAAATAACATTACGTACAGGTAAAGATAAAATTTTTGCCTACATTCAGTTCCCAAAGTCAAGAACAAAATAAATAGCTGGAGTCAGCTTATTCTGATCTGTGAGTACTGCCCTGTTCAGATGTATGGAATAGAATAGCTCAGTTGAAAGGGACCCAGGGCCTACAATGAACATGTAGTCCAACTGCCACTTCAGGGCTGTTCAAAAGTTAAAGCATGCTATTAAGCTTACATACATTACGATGTACAAATGTCTCTTCAATCCTGACAGGCTTGAGACATTGACCATTTCTCTAGGAACCCTGTTCCATTTGACTACCCCCTTGGTAAAGAAATGTTTCCTGGTGTGAGTCTGAACATCCCCTAATGCAGCTTTGAGCTACTCCTGCATTTCCTGTCCTGTCACTGGATACCACAGGGAAGAGATCAGCACACCTTCCTCTCCATTTCTCCTCCTCAAAAAGATGTAGATGTTGTCTTTTCAAGCTCATCTCTATTAACTCCTGGTCTAGCCTTCTGGAATTTTGATTGTGCTAAAAATTGACCAAGTAGGCTCTCAAGCAACGCCTGATGAGCGTGAGGGTGCTCCAGGTTCTCCAGAGCACTTTGAAATGAACAGTGATGGTAATTTCCATGCCTAAGGAGGCAAAAAGAAGACAGGTTCTCTTTGGTGCATCGTGTGAAAAGTGGTCCAAGTCAGGCAGTAGTGCGTGGCTGTACAGGAATGAAGGCCAGTACACCCTCGCTAGCAGCAGGGCATGTCTTTGATGTCTGGCTAGCCACCTCTGCACACAAGACTGGCCTCTGGGTGCCAAACCAGCAGTCCAAGGGAGACGATGGGATCTCTAACTCAAAGAAATGCTGGTCCTACTTGCCCCATGCATGATCCACTTTGTAATGGTAGATAATTTCAACTCGTGGGAGCCTCTAGAAATTCACCCTATCCCTCTCTCTCCCCTCCCTTGTCACCTCCTTAAACCTTCTCTTGAGTGTGCTGCAATATCCCTTTAAGTGGAAGAATTCTGGGCTCCAAGAGCTGTATGCATTGGTCACAGACACTCCATGGGTAGCAATGTCCAACTGCAGGGATGTTCAGAGGCATTGAACCAGGTATGTAGGACTACTGTTGGCCCCACGTTAACCCTGACTCAAAAAGCAGTATGGAATCACTCTGTAGGCACTTCTGCTCCCACTATTTTCATGGCCTTCGTCCCATAAAACGAAAGCAGATTTCACGGTTGAGAAAGCATTGACCATACATTTTCTGCAAGATCTTTCGTTTGCTCTTGGCCGGAAGACAGGATTTCTGATTCTTAAGAAGTTTGCTTCTAGTCCAATTAGGAGGATGAGCCGGTTTCAAGGAAGCTGTTCCCAAGGAAACAGCAGGTGTTGTCACCGGCCGGGAAAACCCTTCCCCTGTAGGAAGTGCAGCGGCGGGGGAAGGAAGCCAAGACCTCTCCCTTTTACACTCACTCGCAGAAAACTCATTTGCTCGGAATTAAACCTCAGCTGTTTGTGATTTAAAGCCCAGTTCAGATCTGACCACTAGCTGCACGAACAGGCGCCTGGCTGGGCTCGGGGTACACCCCCCGCCACGGGCTCCAGCGCTCGCGGCGCCACGGCAGCACCGGGAGCGCGCCGGGGGCGGTCCCGGCTGAGCAGAAGCACTGCCTCCGCTACGTCCGGAACCGTGCCGACCATATGTGGTATTTCCTCCATGCCTTTTTTGGAACTTCCGCGGGCCAAAATAGGAGTTTCCTGCTCAGGTGTTCCGGGGCTGCGCCGCGCAGCCGCCGGGATGCTGCAAGCAAGCTCTCCCTCCTCCTTCCCCCCGCTCTCCCCCGCGCGCCCCGCCCCTCCTCCTCTTGGGGCGGGCTCTGGAAGCCCTCGCTGGGGAGCGTGTCTGCTGCGCACCAGCTGTGGATTAGGCGGCTAGAGGCTCCGGGCGGCGGAAGTCTCTGCTCCGCAGTGGGCCGAGCGGCGGGCCGCGGCTCTCCATGGGGCTCTCAAAGGCTGCTGGAGGGCAGGCCGACCGTCAGCGCTTCCTCGCTGCTGGTTACTGTTCGTTTTCGTTAATAGGGACTGAGTCGCTCTTCATACACGCCTCCGAAGTAGGTAGGATGCAGTCTAACCTGGGGAGTGGTGTAGAGGCCAGTGACCTTGTCCCAGTGACCCGGGCTTTTCCTCTGCAGAGCCTTTCCGTAAGCGACTGTTCACGTGGGGAAGTGTGGATAGTCTTCGGCTAGGTGGCTGTTTTGTGCTTTAATTGCACTAGAGAAAAATGATTGTTCGGTTTTCTTTCCCCTTAGAAATAAGGAACTAAAAATTAGTTCGGGCATACTCGGAGCACAGTATCTGGTGTGGTATGCTGTGTGGCCTGTTGCATTGTGTCCTTTTATTTTCTGGAAATGCCACTGGAGACTTTCTAGAAAGCTGGTAAAATGCAACTGTTACAGGTATTTCTGTTGTGACTGTGCATTGCTTTTACCAAGTAGCTTATGGGCCCCGACTGAAGAGATGAGACAACACAGAGAAGAGAGAGCCGTAGGCAGAGACTTTTTACTCAAGAGGTATGTGGCCGTGGGCCTTTCTTTCCTTTAGGGCTTTCACTCGTACATGTCCAGATTTTGTGTATCTGAGCAAGACCTCAGGTAGCCCCAAGAAAAATAACTTTGTAGACTCTAAACTGGTAGGTGGCAGACTGAAGGTAATCTGAGCTGCGGCAGATGTCCTTGGAAGGGCTGCCCCCAAGTATGTTCTCACCACTGTTCAGTTTGAGTAAAGCTGAGTGCAGTGTCTGAAGGCTGGCAGATGAAGAGTGTCTTTGACCCCTTCTAAACCAAACTATTAACTAGGGTTGACCCCTTCTAAAGCAAACTGCATGACTAACTAGGGCTAGCATATTTGTTGACTTTTTGTTATGAGTGACTGTTCCTTTCAAATTTCTTCTGCTTGTGGCCCAGTAGACTTTAGAATCCTCGGGTTTTGAGTGTAGATAATATATTTACGAAGAGGGCTTGGTGGTGTGATTGTTGAGCTAAACATTCCATGTTTTTACCTGTGTACATTAGCTTAATGTAGCCCTAAGAAGTACTAGGTAAACCTAGAAAAGAGATTGCATGTTTTAAAGTGCACGAGAATTCTAGCATGAAATGTGAGATGTGAGTAAAGAACAAGAACTTTTAAAATTTAAAAAATTTAATTTAAAAAGCTTTTCTCGTATGATCAAAGAAACTTTGTTTTTTAAAATCAGCCTTGACTGATAGACTAATGATTTATGGTCTTGACTTGGTGAATGAAACTCTGTCTTCTAAACAGCTGAGGCTGATGCTTATATGTAATCTCTAGCACTTTGCAGGCTTCATTTTGTCAGAATTTTTCGGCACCGTCATAACAAAAACGATAGTTACACAGAAGTATTTTCAATGTCCATATTTCTCTTCTGTAAATACAAAAAGCATTATTAAAGTATGCTTCTTGAGCATTTTTTTTTTTAGCAAGCATATAGGCTTATCTTTTTCTTTTGTGAGCTTTTCATACCACATTTTTATATCTCCAAACACAAATGATGCTACACAATGATACTACCAGTAAAAGTTGATAGTTGAAAGTTCTGCTATTCATGTCCTCTGTTAGGTTAACCTGAGTAATATGACATGACTTCTGTTACCCCAGCTACTGTGGTAGTGGGCTTCTCCTGTAACAGTACAACTGTTCATCACTAATAGATCTGCGAACATCAGAGTTGGAGAGATGAGGAGAAAGAATTTTGATTTGATCGTTAAAGGGTGATGAATGCATTCATCATTTTGGTAAGAAAGATGCAGTTAAAACTTTTAAACAGACTGAGCATTACTTTTTATGTCAGTGGCTGTTCTTCAATCTGACAAGGTTAGTTGGAGATGGCTTTAGAAGCTCATGAAAACATGTTACATAATGAATATCTAGAGTCTGTTTATCCTAATTGCTGCACTTGTTTGACTGCGCAGGTGTGTGTAGCTCTCTGGTTATCTACCGGAATGTGCCCAGCTACGTAGCAAGTCACTGAACTGCCTGCTGCAGTCGGACATGTGACATTCTGTGAGCTTAGTGCGTGACCTGGAACTATGTGTCCAGGTTTGCCTGCATTTACAGGCATTCTAGTTATAGCAGCCTTGGGGAACCCTCGAAATACTTTTAAACACACTTTAGTAAAATCTAAACATTAGTCAAAGAGTGTGATTAAGATATGGAGTGAATTAATTTCGTTTTATCATTTTTCATGGTTTTAACTATATTTTTCTTTGGTATTCCTGAAAGAACACTGGAGCATAAGGAAATGAAGGGACAGGCTCGATTGAGTAAATCTTATTACCGATTTCCTTGAACAAAATGTCAACAGTGATTCTTAGAATACTGTCTAAAAGGTTTCTTCCTAATTAGCCAGAGAACTGGAGTTGGAAATACGACACAAAGTTGAAGGAAATGTACAGCAGCAGCATTTTGTTCTGAAGATACTTGTGATTAAAGGTCTGGGCCATGATTCTTAAGTTCTGTTTGTGGAAATAAGCTTGAGAATTATATTATTCAAATGAACACATCTGTGAGGCATTTACTTTTTATGGCAGAAGGTATCCATACATCTCACGTTTTTCCTAAGGAGGAGGTCTTTTGTGGACAAAACAAGCCACCTGAGGTGTTTTAATTGTAGCTGTAATGTGCCACAGATCTCTAGGGTCATAAAATGAAGACATGAGGTTTTTTTTTTAAAGCATGCCTACATTAAAATACAGGAGTTAATAAGCAAGGAAACACTTGGTGTTTGTTAAAGCGTTTGTCATAGTCAAATGGAGTTCAGTCTCTGGTCCACTGTCCAAGACAGCCCTGGAATATTTTTCTGGTGATTGTGACCTGTGGCTGATCATGAACTAGAGGTCACGTCTTTGCACATTTCATCTAACGTTGTCCAAGTGATTTATTAAACTATACCAAGTTTTAGCATTCACAATATCTGATGGAAAAGTGAATTTTACAATGTCCGGGTGCTGCATAAAGAAAGAGAGAGATGTGTGTTTAAACCTGGTACTTCCTAACGCCATTTGACACCTCTTAAGACTTGTATTATAGAAAATGATAACTGCTGAACTTTGTCATGCCTTTCCCAATTTGCTCTCCGGTTGAAGAAGCAGAGTCTGTTTTGTACAGCAGCTGATCTGTATCTTATTTCCCACATGCATATATTTTAGTAACTTTTGTCATACTGTTATCTCATTTCAGAGAGGTAGAGGTCTGCATTATACACCATGTTCAAGATGGAGGAGCAATGTGGATTAATCGTAATGTAATTTTTTTCCCCCTCCTATGTTTTCTATTGTTTTGCAAGTATTTCCAAGTCTTCTATCTGACTTTTGAGCCATGAGCTTTTGAACCCATTAATTATCAAGATCTCATTTTGGTCATAACAGTTCTCTGTTCAATATTCAGTGTTTAACGTTCAAACTTTGAACATCCATACCCTGTGCGTCTTTGGTGTTTATTTTTTGCATTATTCACACTGAAATGCATCTGCAGCTTTACTGTTTGTTCCCACAATATTGTTAGCCCCTGCAGCAACCCTACAGGGGCATTTTTTTAACTATGCAGGAGGACATGGCTAGAAATCTCTTGCCTCGCTACTCACCTGACTTTTTCAAATCCTCTGTAAGTATGATTTCCTAGGGCTAATCAGAGATCTCTGCTTGAATCTACTGGCAGTTTTTACACGACTATGAACTGGCCATTTATTCAATTTCTTTTAGCCTTTTAATGAATTTCTTCTCTATGGGAGAACTGTTCTCGTTGTCCCATCCAACATAGATTAAGTCTTGAGGGTTTGTACTGAAAGGCTTCTAGAAATCCAAATACCGTACATCAGGTGAATTTCTCTTGTCTGCCTGGTCACTGATAATTCCAAATAATTCTAAAGGATTTGTCAGGCATGAATTTCAGGCAAAAACTGTGCCGATGTTTTATGTACATTTACTACTTACTACTCATGTGTGTGCAAATTCTTCTAGCTAGCTCTACCAGTATGCTTGTACTAGCGTGCCTGGGGCGGACATAGGATTTATGAGCCTGGAGCTTTCTGAAAATTGTAATGAAAAATCATGTTACGTATGGTACCATCCAGTCCCCTAGTACAGAGATAAAACACCACAGATACCGTGCTTGTTATTTCATCCTCAAGTCAAGCATCTGAAGGGATACCATACGGCCTAATGACTTGTTGTTATTCATTTTGATGGCTTAATCCCATCTGTAATCTGTTCTACAGATATTTTAGTTTCAAATATTCTGTAACACCTGTAAAGAAAATTTATGGCACAGAAACTTTTCCAAGTCTGTCTGAAACAAAATGGGTGTGACAATTGCTTCTGGTGCCCCCTTAAGTTTTGACCATCAGCTTGCTTCATTAATGCTTTGATAGACCTTACAGTCCCTGATATGGCTGGGAAAGGAGTCACCAGTTCTCTTCCTGTCTGCAAGTTGTTTTCCCCAAGCCATATTTCTGGCCTGCCATATCGTGTTTTACTATGACAGTTTGCGACCATGTCTTGTTTTTCTGCGTTTCACCGTAATTTCCATGTTTTGAGGGATGTTGTCCTTCCCCTTTGTCAGAATAATTGTTTTGGATTGGTTCTTAGCCTTTTCTAGTAGGTAACAAAGCATGATTGTTGATAGGATGTCTTTAAAAGGTTTTCCTGTCACTAGAAAATATTTTTACTTTTCAAGCTACAATACTGCTTTATTAAAAAATAAAGGTTAAATGCCTCATTGTAGTAGATATTTTGATTTTGTTGCTCTTGCAAGGATGTTGAACTCTTCTTGTGTTTTGATGAATGCTGTTTATACTTAGGAAAATACAAAAGTTTGGAAAACCGTGTGCTTTTCAACACTTGTTGGCTTTTCTGTGATTATTAGGTTAAACTCTGCTGCCTCTTTTTTTTTTTTTTATTGTCAATTTCAGCATCCCCATTGCATGTGGCTTCTGATGAAGGACATACCTTCTGTATGGGGTCCTTCTATTTTTGAAGATTTCTCTAGTCCCTCTTCCTTGCACCATTCTTTTTTCTAGCCATAAATGGTCATTCTGCATTTCTGGTCCACTGTTTGGTAGTGAGAGCATACAAAAGACTCTCAAACAAACAAAACCCAAGGAAACAAAATCTGTCAGGGAGACCTTATCCAAAACATCAATTTGAAGACTAAGGCCTCCCTGACAGGGATGGTTTGTTTGTTTTAATGTACTGAACTTTCTTTCCAGAAACTTCCCCTTTTTTTCCCCAACTGTTTGTATTCACTCAAATAAAGACGAATAGAGTTAAACTAGCATTTCCAAAAAGTCTGCTGAAACCCCTTGTCTGTTCCTATCATCTGTGCTTGTCTGACAAGTCATAATCTTAGGCAGTCATCTTGCTAGTAATAATGTTGCATGTCACTACAGCCTACCTCTGTCTCCCTTATGCATCCCTGATTTCAGGTGTTATGCTCCGTGACAAAGCCTTTGCCTTCTGTGAAGAGTCTGCCCCAGAATCATTCCCTGTCATCAGACTTGCACTTTTTTTTATCACAGGATTTTCTTCCTCTTTCACAATACAGGTGTTGCCAGCTGTCACCAAAGGTGTCCTCCTTGAACAGTCTTCTGGAGTCCCTTGGCATCGCAATCTAGACTTTTTCCATGTGGATCCCGAACGGCCCATGTCTTGTGCCCCAGGATCTGGTAATTAAACATCTGGTGCAATGGATTTTGAATCCGTTTGATTGATTAGGGATGTCCTGGAGGTAAGAGAGGGAATCATAATAACCGTTTATTTCCCCAATGTGCAGGTCTTGCATCAAAGCTGTAATAGTGGAAGTTTGTCAGCACAGCAAATGTGGGTTTTGCCCAAGGCGGATGGTTTTATAAAATACATGTAAAAATAATAACAAAAAATCTCTGCGTTTTTGTTGTTGTTGTTGTTGTTTTGGTTTTGTATTTTAGAAGAGAAATCAGCTTCAGAAGAGAACCAAACTGGCTCTACCCAGAATGAGTAAAATGAGCTGGAAGAGATATTCAAAACTGAATGCCTCGTTTTGTGTTTCTTGATTTACCAGAGAATGTTGTTTTGCTTAAATGGAATTTAACAGGCCATAAATGCATATAGGTTTCATTAGAAATATTAAACCACACAGTATTCTTGCAAGTTGGGTTTTATAAGCTCTTCTTTGTGAATGAGACAAATGTTCAGAAACTGGACATTTCTTTCTCTGAAGCAGGAATACTGTATAGAAAGAACAGTCTTCCAGGTGCTTCTTTTAGGGCTATTCTTTGTGCCTTTTCTGGTACGGTCTATTGCATTTGTAAAAGAGGAGAAGGAAAGTCACTCTAATGTATGCCATGTGTTCATGGACTTGAAAGGCTGGTGACCTGACTTCAGCGACTGGCAGGACAGAAGTGACAGGGATTTTACCCTTTTCTCCTAGGATGGTGGTAGCTTACAATTACTTTTGAAAGCAGATATAGCCATATGGTAGTAGGTGATAGAGTCAAAGTTCTCTTCTGCACTCTTTAGAGATTTCTGATAAATTCTCAACTTCAGAGAGAGCAGCTTGTCCCGTACTTACATAACTTAGCTCTGTTTGGCTTTATCAGAGACGGCGCCGGTAGACTTTAGATGCCGCATGCTGCCACCTTGTGTTCAGAAACAAAACGTGGATGTTCGTACTTGGAAATACCCACGTTAGTAATGCTCAAGTAACCTTGTAAGTCTAAGTGTAGTCTTGAATATGAAACCAATTACATCAAGTTACGCAGCTTGGCTTCCTTTGAATTCCTTTAGGAACCTGAGACTAAGGTTCTTGGTTGGTTTTTGGCCGGATTTTTTGTTTGTTTGTTTATTCATTCGATTTTTTTTCCACGAGACTTGTGGTGATGTCGTCTCCCCATTTGTGTGTGTTTTTTTCTTCCTCCTTCCAAATTTCTCATTTCTCTCTTAACTCACAAGGATTAGAAAGTTGTTTTGTTTTCTAGCTCAGGGCGGCTGGAGACAAGTACTGGAATGCATATCTTTGGAGCATAACATACATCTAGAAGTTTGTAACTTCTATTTTCTGACATTGCTTTTCATGGTTCATTCCTGCTGTCAGCTGGCAACAGGCAAAAGACCCAGGAATGCTCTTTGAGGCACTGTGTAAACTCCTCACTTGTAGATTTTTGCATAAAGGAGTACTAGCCAAGCTGCTTCCGGTATCTGAGAAGGCACAAAGCAACACTAAATAACCTTCACTGCACATCGCAGTCTGGGATGCCCATGTGTCTCGGGCCATCCATGGGACTAGATAGGACAGGAAGTACTTTTATTCTCCCTTTTTCTTCTCATTGTGTGCACCAGCTGGGTATGTCTGAGAGCCGAAATAGCTGAGCACCTCTTGGAACACTTGGCCTTAGGTAGGTGTTTTTCAGCATCTGAAAGAAGTCCAGCAGAAGAAACTGGGTCAGGGCTGTCTTTAAACAAGAGTCCAGCTGCAGTGAGGATACAGGAACAGACCTGGTTATTTATGTATTCTGGAGCATAATGGAAAATTTCTTGGATTCTCACATGGTTTCTGAAAGGTGATAATCTAAACCTTGTCCTTCAGGCTGCTCTTAGAATCCCACATAAATTTTGAAAAGAGCGTGTGACTTAAAACTGTGACTGCAAATGTTCTCTCTGTAATGGGTGACACCCCTCCCCGCTATTAGATTACTCCAGATGTGAAACACAGGATGATCGTACCACATTTGCTACAACTTCCTGTGGTGCCTTTCCAGATGTTCTAGCAAACCTGTGGCGAAAGGTTATCCTGAATGATGAAATCCATTCTGGGGTACAGGTGGACAAGTCTGTATAATGCTTATCCACCACCTAAACCGGTAGAAAGTGAAATTAGTACTGCTCTCATTTTAGGATATGAATTTCATTCATAGCACTTAATTTACCTTGGATTTCTTTGAATTCCTTCTGCTACATGCTTTAAATATTTGAGATGGATAAACTAATAAGTAGTTCTGTTTCAGGCAGAATTGCAGTGTAGTGAACTCTATACACCTATGCTTATTGTATACTGACAATGTTAAGTCCAATGCTAAGTTCAATTTTAAGTCCAGTTTCTGTGTAGAAAAATTGTGTTCAGAGCCTCAATTTTTAGCTGAAATCTACGCATTTTAATCCTAGAAACTGGAAAAAATGGGACTTTAATGTTTTCCTTGGATTTTCTTGTCTTGCATTGAGACCTAGTAGCCTGTGCATAATGTACATGCTGCTTAGCATGCAGCGGAGGAAAGATGAGAGCATTCAGAGAAGCTTTTCTCCATGTTGAACTGCAATAAATACATATAGGTTGGCAGATAACGATAAAGATTTGCTACCAGGTAAAAAGAATAAAAAGTCTGGGACTTTTTTTTTTTTCTAAATCATATTTTAAATTTAAATTTTGCATTGTTTTCACATTCATAGATGATACTTGTTTTAAAGTTTGAGTTTTCGGCAATTTATAGTAAATTGATCTAGTAACTCAAACTTTAGTAATACTATTCTGTCTTCTTCAAGCTAGCTGTGGCACTTCAGAGCCTTGTTGTAAGACTTCCAAACTGAGGAACTAATATTGCTCACAGCAGTGCTACAACAAGTATCACAAGAAGTAGCAGTGCAGCAAAGTTAAGGGGCGGTGTAGTGGGGGTTGGGTGGGGAAGACTTCAAACCAAACTGTCTTACTGTATTTTGCAGACAGCAGTCTTCGAAAGGGACAGCTCTTCAAGTGATAACAGCTTTGTATAGAGTCCTGCTCTGTGTGTAGAAGCTTGGGTTGTGCTACGGTATATGGAACCGTGACACAGAATGCCACTGAACAAGGTATTGTATGGAAATACGATGTAAAAGAACTGGTTGCATAGAGGCAGTAAATTTTCAACCTCCTGTTTCCTCTGACAAACCTGTAGCATAGCTGAGGAAGGACAAAAACCAATTTTTGTTTTTCAGATGCTGAACAACTTGGGCGATGCCCATTGAAAAGATGTTACCAGTATAATTTGGTGTCTCTTGACTCTTTGGAGGGTGGAGGGATGTACCACCACAGCTGTCTGTTACTTACAGAATCATGTAATAGTTTGGATTGGAAGGGACCTTTAAGGTCATCAGCTCCAACTTCCCCTGCAATGAGCATGGACATCTTCAGCTAGATCAGGTTTCTTAGACCTCTGCCCAACCTGGAATGTTTCCAGGGATGAGGCATCCACAGCTTCTTTGGGCAATCTGTGCCAGTATTTCACCATCCTCACTGTAAAAAGTTTCTTCCTTATCTAGTCTGAATTTACGTTCTTTTAGTTTAAAGTCATCACCCCTACTATCACTACAGATAGATGCCTCTAGACTTGCTCCTGCAGGTCCACATCCTGGACTGGCCACCAACTGGATGCAGCACCACTCTCTGGGCCTGGCCATCCAGCCAGAACGGTACTCTATGTGCACTGAATACTTTTATTGGGGATTAGAGCTTGTCTGTGTATTTCTTTGAATGTGTTTTTACAGTCAGATAATATCGCCGGCAATCTTTGAACCTTAACCTGTTGCTATTTTATATTAACAAAGAGTCTTATTCCATAAACTGTTGGTGTGAGTCCTTCACAGACGCTAGCAGTCACTGGTAGCAGGTGACATAAATAAAGAGGAAGAGCCGCTAGGGGGTCATAGAGTGGGAAGACCTGCTGAGGGGTCTCCCTTATGCTGTTGGTGTGTCCCTGAGTAAGGCAGTTGAGCCACCCTCTGATCCAGCAGGACTGCTCAGTGAAGCGTTCCTGTAAGGGGATGGTGACAGACTGGTCAGGCACAAGGGTCTCAGCTTTCCTAGGATGCTGACTGGCAAATTAAATACTAAGGCTTGAGTAAATCTCCCCCCACTAAAGGTTGAGGAAATCTCTCCTTTTCACATGAGATGTTTTATATAAACATCTGCCCAGAGCCGGGTGCAGCTTCTGTTTCCCAGGAGGTGAGAGCTGGGGCGTAGGGGGGCCGGAGCTGGAGGCAGCGTTTCCCAGGCAGGGGGAGCAGGGAGAATTTCAGCTCCCAGAAGCTCTCTGTGAGTGCTGGATGGACTCCGGGCTGAGCCAGGTTGGAAATGTGGGTGGTAGTCATGTCCCCGGGAGCTGCTGATATGACAACTCGCAGAAGCCTCGTGTGTCTGTGTGTGAAAATAGCTCTAATGCTGGCAGCCATATCAAATTTATATCAGATTTGTGTAAAATGTAGTGTTTATATCTGGGACCACCCAGTTCCCCGGGTGTGAAAGTACTTGAAGTAGTATAGCTGAGCAATTTTTGAGAATTCCAAGCACTGTGTCCTTAAAATTCTTAATACAATATTTAAATAATTAATATTTAATATAAAGCGGATTTGTTAGAGTTATTTGTTTAGTGTTTGTTTAGAAGAAATGGGTTTTTTTCACCTGGAAGTGTGTTGGGGTAGTCAAAACTCCTTATGTCAGAATTACTTGGTCTTCTTTCTTTTCCCTTTTCTTCTTTCCAGGTTGTGGATAACTGTGGAGAATATTTGGGATTAAGAAATGAAATGCACGAGGGAAGCCTCGTGTTCCTAAGGGGATGCTGTAGACATGGGCAGCCTCTGAACTGCACCGA
>VWZT01000761.1:0-11732 GCA_013397055.1 Pachycephala philippinensis
GAGGAGGAAAGAGCAATCTGAACCTGGTTTGAAAAGGGAAACTCCTCAATAAACTGAATATTGGAGAAAGTGCAGCAGTGATAGGAGCAGAACTTCACAGGATGGTCTTTAACAGCTAATTCAAAATCATGGGTTTAAAACTTGCACAATTTAAATCTCTGTCTTGTGATTTCAGGTCCCTGATTTTGCAGAGCACTATTAACAAGAAATATCAATAATATCTGATTTTCAGTTAGCAAAACCTTCTGAGCCTAATGACCTGCTCACACTCTGTGTGTTGTTATCCTGCTGAAATTGTGGGGTTTCCCACCCTCTTCCTCCAACAGATCAAGATTTTTCTCTACCATCTCTCTCTCTATGACGCACATCTATAAATACACAATAAAATGTTTATTAGAGGGAAAAATCCCTCTTGAAGTGGACGTTTAAAATAAAACACATCAGGGTCAGTAAATCCCCAGCTGAGGACACTCAGGAGCTGGGACATGGGGACTGTCCTGTTCTTTCTTCCTGACCGTTCATACCTGAGCATTATTAAATATGAGGCTGAGGAAGTTAAGTCTGAAGTGTTGTGGCTTTTCTGACCTTGAATTGGGGGTGCAGAAGTTTGTGGAGTTTGATGGGGTTTTTTTGGGACTGAAATTCTGCAGGACTTTTTTGGTGTTTTTTGGGGGGTTTTTTGTTTATTTGTTTTTTTTTGTTGTTGGGTTTTTGGGGTTTTTTTCGGTTTTGGTTTTTGGTGGGTTTGGTTTGGTTTGGTTTGGTTTGGGTTTCTTTTTGGGTTTTTTTTGGGTTTTTTTTGGTGTTTTNTGGTTTTTTGGGGGTTTTGGTTGGTTTTGTTTGGTTTGGGTTTCTTTTTGGGTTTTTTTTGGGTTTTTTTTGGTGTTTTTTTTTTTTTTTCCGGTTGTTTCTGTTTTGTTGCCTTTTCCCCCTGAAAAATCGACCCCTTTTCCTCTGTGCTTCTCTTTGTAGATAGTAATTGTCCAGTTTGGAGGAAAACCCTTCAGCTGTTCCCCCCTGCAGCTTGACCAGTGGATGTGGTGTGTATTTATTGGATTAGGAGAACTGGTGTGGGGTCAGGTAAGCATTTGGGAACCTGCACATCCCAAGGTGTGACATTGGTGATATTCCTGTTATTTCCTTGCTCTCGGTGCCAAGTGCAGCCCTCACTGAATCCCAGGGTGCTCTCTCAGAGCTTCGAGGAGAGATTCATTAGTAAAAATAATTTATCCCTCTGTTCCTTCAGGGTTTTTTGTTAATTTTCACATCTTTCCTTGCTAGCAGGGTGTGCTGTCACCAGGGCCATCTTCAGTTAGGCTTTTTGGATTTAAGCCACAACTTAAATCTTTTAGCCACAAAAAAGTGCAGCAAAGACAATTCTGTTCCTTCCCTGGAAGAGAATTCCTCCTGTAGGATGTGGCAGAGTTTTGGAGCTGAAATAAAGTTCCAGTTCTACTTTGACCAACCCATTCCCTTGTTGGAACTGTCATAGGAAAAGTTCCAGGGTGTTTAAAATATTTCTGCAGTGATTCTCCATCCACCTAATTCTGTGTGTGAGCTATGGAAGAGGAAGTGCAAAAAAGAAAGATTTTTTTGCTTTTAATAGTTGTAGAAAATTGCAGTTAAATTAGTGTGTCCTTTTAAATTTCTGCTACAGCCTCTGTCATCGTTGGCCAATATAGAATTGTATATGGATAAAGAAATAAATGTCAATGAGATGATATTAAATAAATTGGGATTAACTCTCTGGAACTAACATACAGACAATCAGTATTGGTAACATCCTACATTATTGTTTTATGTGCAAACACATATTGCAAAGTTAATAATGATAATAGTAATAATATTAATAATAGTAATAATAGTAATAATAATAATAATAATAATGATAATAATTTTTTTTTTTCGTCTCTGAGTGCATTAATAGGGTATTTAAGTTTTTGCCACCTGGTGCAGTAAAGAAAAATGTGAAGTTACATTTTTTTTCTCTCAGATGTAAAGAGATTTGTAGATGCACAGTTTGCCTCTACGAAGAGTCAGGAAATTGCCAATTGCAGTTGAACACTGCTGTGGTTCTGCTGGAATTGCAGTGAATAAATGCTTGCCTTCAAATCTGATTATTTGTTCTCTTCTGGAAAAAAAATAACTTTTTGGACAGTTTGGCCTCATTTTTCCGTAGAATTAAGCTCAGAATCAGAGCAGCTTTTAATGCATATCTGGCTGAAAACCACCACTATTAGAGGGTTCTGTTGTAATTATTACCTGAGGTTGGGATTTGACTTAAGGCCTTGCTGGAGGAAGACCTAAAATCAGTTTAATAATCTCAGAAAGGAAGGATTTTTTATTTTTTTCCCAACTGTTTGGAAAATACCAACTTTTGGAGAAGGGGGAGGTAAAAGCAGGAAGAGGGAGAAGAATCCAATCTGCTTCATTCAGCTGTGAAGAATTTCCCACGGCCTTTGATCAGTTTTTTGGCTTCTAAATTTTATTATCCGTGGCTATTACATAACCACTGAGGATTAATACTAATATCAGCTTTTTTTTTTTTTCCCCAATGTATTTGCCCAAGGCTTATTTTGAGACCTTAGGCATTAAATTAAAACTGGTATTGGAACACCTCCACAATTTTAACAGTGAAAAGAAAGAAAATACAGAGAGTAAAAGAAAAATCCATCTTGTGGTCAGTATTTAGTGACCAGAAAAGAAAAACAGAAACTAAAACGAATTAATTATGCCCATATTTACATGATTTACAGTCTGTGGCAAGGCCTTTCTTCGTGGAGCTCTTCGGTGAGAGAGAATTCTTTTCCTCTATGATGCTTCTCTTCTTTCTCAGCCTTTTCTCTGCTGCTGTGACTCATTCTAATTCGGCACAAAACAAATTTGTTATTCTTATTTTTAATCCACCTCCTGAACCCGCTGTTCTTGTGAACCACTAAAAGCAATCAAGATTTCCAAGTTTCGGTGTCAAAGCAGGCACTTCTAAAAGGAATTTAAGGAGTAGTTTCTAGGAAGTCAATTTGAGATGCTTTGAGGGACAGGTTTCTAACAGCTCCCATCACTTCTGAAAACCAAGGCTTGCTGAAGTATTTAATGCCCCATTCCCAGAATTATTGATCACTTTTTAAAGCCGTGCTCATTTTTCTGGGAATAATATTTAGTTCTTTAATCTGCATCCAGTCTATTGAGTCTGTGCCCTGAACTGGGTGGGTGTTGGCAGATACAGAAAATGAATGAATAATGAAAAAAGCCACATAAACAAATTAAGAAAAGAATTAGAGCAGAGTCTTATCAGCTTGGCTGAGGTGGTGCAGGAGAGGAACGTTCTATCACGTAGAATCCTGACCCAATATAGTTATTTTTATGAATATTGGCTTAAAAATCCTTTAAAACCATCACTTTCATCAGATCCCACAGTCTCCAGCAGTTTCTCTCTGTAGAGTGCTGGCATTGTAGTTTTGAAAGCTGGGAGGCTGAAGGACTTTCAGTAAGTATTTAACTGATGGGCATTTACCCTTTCTTTTTTTTCTGCTGTTCTGTCTTTGCTCGTGCCACACCAATTCATTCATTTTCCAGGTTTGCATCTTGTTTTTCAACCCCTTTTTAAAAAAGGTTTTACAGTAGTGTAGAAAGTGGGTTTGGTTTGGTAATTTTTTTTTTAATCTGTCTTTAAAAACGTTATAATAAAACTGGCTTGGTGGATCGTGAAGCTCAAGGAGACCCTCAGCAAACTCAAAGGTTTGCTTTCATCCCGAAAATATTTGGAACCTTTCCATGTGTCTTCACTGCATCCATTCCAGTTTTCCAAAGCTCACCAATTTTCCCTCAGCTGTCTTGGTTCTCTTCATTTTTCACACATCTGGGCTTCAGAGTTGTGGTTGCTCACTGCTGGAACAAAGACAAAAAAGAAAATTGCAGCAGTTTTTTGCTAAGTGGGTCTAATAGTTGACTTTGTAGGAGATTTATTTTAAGCATTCAGTGTGTTCCAGGTAATGTTTAAATTGCTGTGATTTGCTCCTGGTTTTATTCAAGGAATCAGAACAAAGAGAAAATGACTGCCCAGCCGGGTAACACTGAAATGGATTTAAAATAATCACCCAGCTACAGTATCTGCAATTTTCAAAGGTTATTCTCTTGTATTAGTTGCTGCCAAGGACCACTTTGGTGGGCAAACAGAATAAGAAGAGGGGTTAAGTTAATCAGAATTTATTGGTGATAAGGACACAGAGAGAGAGAGTCCTATGAGAAGTCCAACAGCCAGGTCCACACATTTCAGAAAACTCAATTTTGAGAAATGCCAGGAAAGAATTCCAGCTGCTGAAACAAAGGGAAGCTGAAGCCATGAACCAAGGGAGTGTGAGATTTATGAGATGCTATGAATTTTCAGCTCTCATTACCATGAGTCATTACAAATACCCAAACTCTAATTGCAGAGCTATCAGTCTCGTTAAGTTTTCTATATATAATTACATTAAAATACTTCCATCTTGTTTTATTTTCTATATGTTTTATTGGTAGGAATTTCCCCAGCCTTGAACTTGCTCCACACTGTGGTTTAGTGCTGCAAGTCATACTAATTGTTTACACAGTAAACTAAATATTTTGGGACTAAAATGGATTTTTCCAAGTGCAAAGTGCTGTTAGGAACAGGCTTAGTTCAGCTTTTATAGATCTTATCAAAATATGATTGCTCTTTTGTGATTAGCAGATTGTTATACTGTTGCTCTTGAATGAGGCTTATGTTTTCAGTACTTTTTTGTAATTTTAGGTCATTGCAACCATCCCAACAAGTAGGCTAAAGTTTTTAAAGGAGGCAGGGAGGCTCACTGAGAAGGAGGAGGTCCCTGAGGAAGAGCTCAATGAAGATGTTGAAGAAATAGATCATGCAGAGAGAGAGCTCCGACGTGGACAAATCCTCTGGTTCCGAGGGCTCAACAGAATCCAAACCCAGGTATGCTAAAAATAAATACCCACAAGGTCTAAAAACACCCAAAGAAATGTTTAATGTGAGACCAAGGCAAGATAATGTTAACAGGAAAGCCACGGAGTGTTTGTGTGTGTGGAGGATGGCACTGGTTAATTTTTCTCAAAGGAAAAACGTGAAAAACAAAAGGGGGAACTGAGCAAAGGGGGTGTGTGCAGCAGAAGAGATAAACTGAAAAGATATAAAATGATAAAATGCAAAACCAGGAATCTGTGATTTGAGAATACCATGACTGGATGTTCTTTTTCTCCTTGAGTGATGACAGCTCATAAAATTGTGCTGCTTGGCCAACGTCAGCTCGCAGAATGTTATGAAAGCTTTCTAAAACGTATTGTTTGATTTGCTCAAAAAAATACATTGTTGCTGCCGTTGCTGCACTAACAGAATAATTGAAATTGTGGAGTCTGAAGTATGACGTACAATTTGATTTAAAAAATAAATCTGGTCAGTTTTGGCACCGCCACGCATCGATCACGATTAAAAGGGATTGATTTTCTTTCCTATTAGGCAATGAAAAATGTGGTTCTGGATTTTAGTAGGAAGGGCCTAAGCAGCCATTAAATATTGAGGTGTAAGAGTTGGCTATTAGAAACAATTCCTTAGAAACATCCCTCCCCAGCTTTTGCTAAACACAAAAATCCAAGGCATTTTTTTAATATCCCAGATCTTTGCACTGAACCATGGTGCCAAATACAGTGCAGGTTAAGGAGCTGGAAAATTTGTCCCGGAGTGCTGAAGAGAATCACGTGAAGTGTTTTGCCTTTTCCATTGCAGTGAAGTGTTTCACTGCACTCAGGTGTGCTCTGCTTGATCTTTCTAAGATCAAGTGTTTCTGCCAGCTTGCAGCAGAGAACAGAGATCACCACATCAGATGTGCATGTTTTACATGAGCCTGACAAGAAAAAGAGGTGAATAATTAAGGAAACAATCTTTTTTTCTTGAAAGAATCTTCTAAAGAACATTTTTATCTCAGAAGATTTGGGGTTTTTGTCTTTATCCAAGATAAATAGCACCTTCTGCTTTTTCACATCTACAAATTGATACATTTTTTTTAGGGGGGGAAATGCAGCCACGCATTTAGAAAAAATGATGGAAAGAATTCAAATTAGGGCAGTGAAATCTCTTGGCTGCATCTGCAGAGCATAAAATAAAGAGGGTGGAAGCTGCTGGTAGAGGGATTAAGAGTCGGGGAATTCCCAGGGCTCTGTGGTAAGTGATTAAATACGGATCTTCAGCTTTGAGGTTGTGTGTCTTGACTCCATTGAGTCAGGAGCACTCATCACTAGAGAAAATTCAAATTAAAATTCAAATTGTGACAAGCAGGTGCCCAGGTAATGGTGATCTTCAGGGAAAGATGACTTCTAAATGTGCATTCTTTTCTCCCTGGTGGCTGTAGGAGGAGTGTTGCCTGTTGGCATTTCTGTCAGGATGTCTTTCTGGTTGGGGTGAGTGTAAACAACTTCAAGAAAACCAAGCAAATTACATCCTTTCAGTTCTCTTTCTAGTCTGAGAGGCAGCTTTTAGTTCTGCATCTCTTTGTCCACTTAATTCACAGAGAAATGATTCTTTTGCACTACTTAAACCCAAATGAACATGAATTATCTCTCTTTGCTAACATCCATCTCAGTTTCCTTTCTGCTCTTAGCTGTAGAAGCACCTCTGGTAGGATGTCTCCCTCCTCTCTGCCAAGAGGCCTCTGTGATTTTTCCTTTTCATTTTATTTACTGAGTGGCTTTGATTTTTTTTGCATCCATTTCACATCTGTGCAATGACAATGAAAAAAAAGAAGATAAAATGGGCCAACAGATTCCAAAGCAGTGCCCAGGTGTGCAGTGGAGAGTGATGGACTTAGGTCAAATGTGATCCCTGCTGGAGGGTCCCTGAGCTGTGTGTGGGGCCCATCCAGGTGGATTCATTCCCTGGTACTGCATTTCTCCAGCAAAAGAAGAGCTGCTGGAAGAAGATTGGGGTGTCTGTAGCATCCCTGGGAGGATTTTCAGGAATCCTCTGCACTCCTGGAGAGACAGAAGAAGGTAGAGCATCCCCTCATTTTATGTCTCTCTGAGGATGGCAGACTAGGAATAAACGCTGGGCTCAGGACCAGATTGATCATTCAATCCTAGCAAAAGCAGTTTCCACATTTGTTGCTAGAAATTGGATTATTTGCCCTTATTTTCCCTTCAGTCACTGTTGGACAGATGGCCACAGCTCCCAGCAAAGCCTTCACTTCTGAAACAAAGAACCTGCCACAGGCTGGGTGTTGTTTCCAGGTGCCCAACACATCTCCCTTGCAGTCCTCCCGTTTAAACCCATCCAAACTGACAAAACTTTGCAGTGCTAAAGAGATTTTCCTTCCACATCCCCTCTCAAACAGAGGCTTCAACCCAAGCCACCAGAAAAGGGATTTCCACTGTGATTTTTCTGTTTCTGTGAAGACTTGCATAAATTTACTTGAAAGAAAGGTGTATGAAAAATGCACATAACTAAGCCAGGGTCCGACTATCGACTTCTGATTTGTTCTTTTTGGCCTCCTTTTGTTCATTTAGATATTTTGTTGTCTTATAAACATGAGATAGGGAATCTCTGGATGGATGTGTATTCTCCTTTTTCTGAATGGAAGGGTTCCCTCACTGGAAAGCTCTGAGATGACCACTGAGGTGTGAAGCTTCACAAATGGCTCATTAAATTCTAAAAGGGGTCTGAAATTGCATAAAGACAGGACTTTACAACAGTTTCCTGCAGTTTTTTCCAAGTCTTTGCTGCAGTTCTCAGAAATTTTTCATTCTGCAGGAGGACAAGGCTGATCACACCCTCTTGGGGGGTCTCACAGCCTTTGGGGAGTTCACCAAGTTCACCTCCAGGCCAAACTGCATCATCTGAGTGAAAAACAAGGAAAAAAGTGCATCTCAGCTCTTTTAATTATATATTGAAAGCTTCTCTAGTTCCCTCACACTTGAGAATGGAAACATTCAGAAGTGAGGACATTGAAAAACTTCTCAAGTTTGTCAGACTTTTGCACCCCCAGTCTGATTCTTTCCTCTTCTGCTTCATTCATCCTGAAATTCAGTTTGCTTTATCTGCATCAGGTGGGAAACAACTGCCTGGAATGTTCTGAGAATAAAAGGAAAAGCTGAAAAAATAATACAGGTGACAGGGTAGCTGCTACTTAAATGTTGTTCCTCTTCAGATGCTAAAACCCACTCAGAGGTGCTGTATTGCATTTTTCACTCTTCATTTTTCATAGAGAAAACATGAAAACTTCCCTCTTGAAGCAGAGAAAGTCACTTCTGGCAAGAGGTTCTGAAGTTGGATAAAAAGCCAGCACCTCATTTTATGGTTTTCATGTAGCTTTTAATATAGAAAACATAATGGTACTCTTGTGTGAGTGGAATGGAAACTGTTTTATTTTGTGCAGAAAGGTGGCTTTTTTTTTAGTTTTTAAAAATTTTTAATTAAGATCCTGCTTGGAGATTAGGGGAATGAGACCTGGGTCCTATTCACATTAATGACAACAGAAATGCTTCTGAAAATCTGTTTTGTGTTAAAGACCAGGAAAAAAAAATCTGTTCTGCCAGGACTATTCTGCTACTATTTCCGATTTTAATTTTTTTTTAATTGCTAATCACTGATACTTTTATTAGCTGTGCACACCTAAAAAAATTGGACCTTCTAGAGTATAGAACATAGAGAAAAATGAGACAGGTGTGAAAAATATCAACCTTACAAATAAGCTTCAAATGTAGGACAGTATTTTTTCTCTACCTGAAGGCATAAAATCAAAACATGACTGCATCCTACATTGTGTTGGAAATTTTTTAAACTTAGGAATTTTTGTTTCCTTTCTCCTCTTTAGCAGCTTGAATTGTTCTCAATAAATGCATTCCTTTGTCATTAAAAGGTTGCATCTTAATTCCAAATGCACTGTTTATTTCTGTGAACTCTATTCTTTGTTGTTTTCTGCTTGGAGAAGATAAACTTTTGGGCCAAGTTCTTCTCTTCTTTCTTGGCTTCGGGCCCTGTATGTTCAACTTTTAGGATTCTGGGGAGGTTTTCATCCTCCCCCCAGGAATTATATCCATGAAGAGCTGGAGTTTCTTTCTTCAGGAGAAAAGCAAATTACGTGGCTGTAATTCTTGTTCTCTGAAGAAACCATTAAATACAGATCTTCCCTCCTCTTTTCACTCTTGTACCAAAGGCTTTCAGTTTGGTAGGAAGGCATTTTCCCATCTAGAAATGCCCATTGCCTCAGGGTTTGCCAACACATTTCATGCCCTCAGCGGGAGTCCCAAAATTCTTTTTTGAATGGTCTCTTTTGAAGAGTGCTCTGTCACCTGGGTTAGATCCTGAGAAGCCAAGATCTGTATTTAATTCGACTTTTGTAGAGCATTTCAGGTGAGTATTTAATGTGCCACATGAGCAGTGGTTTGAGCCATGTGGTTTTCCATGAACCTCAGCTGACGATCCCTGTGCCCTATCCCATGTGCCAACTCACCTCCCGTTGTCTGATTTCCTGTGAGATTTGCACTGGACATGTAAGTCTGCTGCCAAAAACAAAGCTCTCCGAGGTTGTGGGGGCTGCTGAGCACTGTCCAGCCCTGGGTGTGCACAGTGAAATGGTACCAGGGCTCAGACAGAACAAATCACTTGGGCTTTGTGTAGGAAAATTGACTGTGACAACAACACAGCTGTAACCTGGGATCCCTTTTCCAGCTGGCTGTGGTTGATTATTCCCATAAAAACACACAGGAAAATAAACAATGATGGCCAAAGATAAGATTAAGAGAGGGGAAACATCCATATTATTAAAGATGCAGCTTTACAAATTGGTTTATTCCTAAGACTGACCACAGCAGAAAATCATGAATTCATTCTAGTGCTTCCCACTTGGAAAATTTAGGAGGGTTTACGCTGAGATTTGTGCTGTTTAAATGGATAAAAATACCACCAATTTACCTTTTTCTAGGCTGGGTATCTCCAGAAATGTGGGTTGCATGATCTGGTAACAGTGGGTTACTTCAAACAAGTAGTTGGTTGAATTCCTCCCGTGGATATTCCTGCTGCTTTGTCGTGTTGTGGTTGCACTGATGCAACAGAGAGGACATTTTGGGGTGTAGGGATTTGTGGGATTTCCTCCTGCCAATCCCTGGCTTTCCCTCTGTACCCAGAGCCTGCTTTTTATCAGTTTATACTGGTGCCAAAGGATGCCTTGAAATACTCAGATTTGTTTTTAACTCGTCCTCTGTGGTGAGGAATGAAAGTGGATCTGTCAAACAGGGAACACAGCAGGCATGTGAAAACAAGTAGAAAATTGTCATGTTATTTGCTGCAAGACTCAATCCAGTTCCACATCGTTTTCTGGGTGATTTTAAGTGCTCTGTATAAACATAAAATTTTAATAGTTTTAAACCTCCAGTTATAAACCCCCAACATTCTTTACAACTATGCTAAATTTATATAAACTTGCATTACAGAAAAAGTCAGCTAAAATATTGGAAGAGGTATTTTATCAAACTAAAGTACTGACAACCTTGGGTTTGTAGACAAAATGGAGTAATATTTTGAATATTAAAGTTCTTCTGTTTTGGTTGAGTGTCATCCCCATCCCCCTCCCAAAAATTCCGACTGAGTAACTGATTTTTTTGTCCCCCTGGAGAGAAATAACAGCATAATTTTAATCTCAGTAGGAAAAAAAAAAAAGAGTGGAGATTAGTGCTATCAAATATTCCAGTTGATAAAATAAATAAATGGTTTAAACTTTAAAAGACTGTTATTTCAAATCTTCTACTTGTTTAAAGTGATGCAGCCCCGCTGCCTCCTGCGGAGCCGCCTCATTTTATCCAGACAGAAAATTTGAATTATTTCTAAAAACACTGAAAAGGGACCCTTAAAAATAAGGATTCCAACTGAAGTAGAAGCGTGTGCACGGTTGATTTGTTGTTTTTTTCATGATTACTCCTGTCAGTTATGCAACTGTATCCATACTTTAAGCAACTTGTCTCGTTCTTTCCTCCGTTACAGATCGAAGTAGTCAATACTTTCAAGAGTGGCACTTCCTTTCAGGGGGCTCTCAGGAGACAGTCCTCCGTCACAAGCCAGACCCAGGATGTAACCAATATTTCTAGCCCTAGTCACGTATCGTTATCCAATGCTCTTTCCTCTCCTACCAGCACCTCTGCTGCTGCGGCTGGGCGTGAGTGTGAATTCTTACTGCACCCGACCCTCAGAGATGCCAACTTAGCCAGAGTCGCTTGAGACTCAGCTCCTCTGCCCCTCCCCAGTCTCTGCTCCCACCTTAATTAGCTCAAAACCCCGGGACGTGATTACTTTGTGTACAGTAGATACTCACCTGGGGTTGCTCACTCTCTCTCTTGGCTAAAACTCACACCGAGGACAGGAATTTATAGTCGTTTGTTACCTATTACGAGGAGATTTTAATTGTATTTCAGGGTTTTGTCTGGTTTTCTCAGCCTCGTTGATTTATTTTCTACTGCTTATAAAATACAGACTGGAGATTATTCTACAGCTTTTCAATTTATTTTCTACTGCTTATAAAATACAGGCTTTAGATTCTTCTAGAGCTTTTCGATTTATTTTCTACTGCTTATAAAATACAGACTGGAGATTATTCTAGAGCTTTTCTATTTATTTTCTACTGCTTATAAAATACAGACTTTAGATTCTTCTAGAGCTTTTCGATTTATTTTCTACTGCTTATAAAATACAGGCTTTAGATTATTCTAGAGCTTTT
>VWZT01000761.1:23966-40695 GCA_013397055.1 Pachycephala philippinensis
TTTCTTTTTTTTTTTTTTTTTAAAAAGCAGAATAGCTATGACCTTTCAACTACAAGTCGTGCATCACAATTCCTTTCTTTTATTGCTTGACCTCTCTGTGATGGGAACAATGGATCAAAAACCAAAATGATCAGTTTGTTAAAATTCCCTGCAATATATAAATGCTCGCTCTCTACGTACTGTACTTAGCAGCATGAGATTTGTGGACAACAATACAGTGGTACATTGGCAATCCATCCCACTAGGGGTTATTAATATATGTTCATTCATCTGTTTTTATGAATTTTTTTATCTAGACAATAATTGTAAATAAAGAACTTACTCTGTCTGTTCATTTAATACTATGCAAAAGGTTATGCTTTCTATTGTTATTCTTATTCCTACAGTGTGATGCTGGAATGTTTGTGGTTTCAAAAAAAAAACAAACAAAAAGACAAAAGTAAGTAAAATATGTGATGTAAATTATTTTATAGTTTGAAACAAAATGATAAAGTTTTACTCTTGCTGCTTTCTGTCTAATAGATCTCTCTTGGCAGGAGCACAAGTGGAAAATTTAAAGAAATAAATTCACAAAGCAGCATGAACAATAATGGTCTGAATGGAACAGCTTTCTTTATTCTCACCTGAAGTCACTAGACGCAGCTCTGGATTCCCACTGGGATATTTTGATGTACAGGAGGATGTAAATCTTCTGGATTGGCAGTGAGGAGCCTGCTGCCCAGGCAGAGTTTGCTTTCCCTGCCCCGGGGGCTGAGGCAGCCCCCAGGGCTTTAATTCCTGCCTGGCTGGAATTAGGAAAGCTGGAGGTGGGAACAATGCTGCAGGGAATCAGCTGGAGTGAGCGCAGCAGAGGCAGGTGATGAAGAGAATTTGCTTAGGGAACAATGAGTTTGATCTCAGCCCTGAGACCAACATCTCTCTGAGGCTTTTCCTCTTACATTGATTTTTTTCAGCTCTTTCTCCCTCTGTCACCCTCAGAAAAATGATCTTTGAATCTTCCTAGAATTGGGGAGTTCAGTCCAGGACTCATCCTGCCACTTAAGACCTAGGGAAGAAGGAGGGAATTCTCATTCCGGTGCTCTGGCCCTGAGCCCAGAAGTTCCTTTTTTTTTCAGCTTAGGTTGGTGCACTTGTTCTTAAACGGCAGTGCAGCTGTGCTCACACAATATTGTTGCTTTAGGAGTTAGCCAAGCTATGAGGTGAGTGGCTGTCAAATTATCTTATTTGTAAAGGTAAAAGGCTTCAAATTACAGATTTTCCTGTCTTCTCACCTCGATTTCAAACTTCTACTTACCAATTCTCTATGACAAGGAATATTTGATAAGAGGCCAAAATGAAATACAGTGCTACACTGTGAGGAGAGTTGCCAATAAATAAAAATGTACTCAACAAAACCCCTACAGAAAACAATTATTTCGACAGCAGATTTCTTGGATTAATGGAGCTTTCCAGCTACTATGGAATGAAACTGATTTCTGCTCTGATTTTGGGAGCTCAATGTAGGTAATAATCAGAAAATACTTGTCTCTTAGTTCTCTGTCACTCGTTTCCCTCCTCCTTGCACACATCAGTTCATTTGCAGCCTGGGTCCAAGTGCTTTTGGCAGAACTCTTCATCCCTGCTAAGAAGTGTCTGTGAGGAGGTGTGGGTAAGAAAAAGTTCTGGCATTGTTCAGGGTGTTTTCAGCACTCTGGGAATGCTGGAGCCTCAGAGATGGATTTTAGGAGCTGCAACTTTTCAGGAGAGTTTGTGATGCAGCACGGGATGGATGTGAGTTGTAGGTGCAAATTGGGAAGAACAGAAGGAATGGAATTCCCCACAACACAATTCCTGTTCTGTGCATCCAGCTGAGGCTTCAGAAAGGCACAGGTTTGAAGTTATTAATCCATGAGGAAGAGCCAGGGCTGATACCCTGATTCAAAAGAGAAATGCCAGAAGTTTTTAACTGTTTTATGCATTGTGACCTCTGTAGGAAAACCAGGTGCTCTGAGGTTGTTGTGCTGATATAGAAGGGGGAAAACGGTGCAAATGTAGTGGATTTAGGGAGAGGCAAAAAGGGGCAGTGAGGGAGAAAGAGGAAAAAAATGCAGGTGCATCTATAATTTGCTATATAATGAAATGAAATGGAGTCGTGTTTGCTTGTTACTGGCTTGATCTGGCATTGAGTTCCAGTCCAAGGGTGCTCAAGGAGTGTTCCCTGTCACTGTAGCACCCTGAATGGGTAAAGAATGGCACAGTCCAAGCGCCAAAGATGATCAGAAGTAAGGAAGTTCAATGGAAAATTGAACAGCTTTTATATGTTAATACACAGAAGCGTGTTGAATGGCATAAAGTAATTGGTCCCTTGGCCACCCACCCCTCGAGGTGACTGGCCAAGTTCTGAACCATCCGTTTCTAGATGTTTTTCTAGTTAAAACCATAACAGTCCTTGACAAACAACTGCAGGTGTAGAAGTTAACAAAACCGTAATTGTTTTAAATTCTTTACATGGGAAAGGCAGAACTTTCACAAAATGCTGCAAAGGCTAAAGAAATTCCCTGCTGAGGCATTTTTCATACCCATATTCCCTGTCTGATGAAGTCCATGAAGAGGCTGAGATTCCCAAACCAGCTGGGAGTAGGTGACCTCCAGCATCCCTGTGCCATTGAATATTTGCTGTTATCCCACGCCAAGGAGGAGTGGCACCACCCTCTGTGGTGCTGGTTGCTCCCCGTAGCAGGGAGTGTGAGCAGGGGAAGGACCAGGGCTCAACTCTTCCCTCCTCCTCCTGCCACTCCAGCATTTTTAGAGTTGCTTTTGAGGAACCACAAAAGGTAAGCACTGGATATTTCCCATTTGTGTTTGTATTCCTGCGGCAGTGTGAGGTATTGGCAGAATGGAACATAATAATTAAAATAATAATAATAATAATAAAATGTATTCCTGGCTCAGATCCGGACAAGGGTCCGTGTGTGCATTGCCCTGGGCTATCAGCTACAAATCCACATTTCCCATTTTATGAAATCCATGTAGGGAATGCTCGGGTTTGATCACCAGCACAATGCTGTAGGAGGTACTGGGAAAAATAGGGAAGGGTCTGATTCTGTTTTTCCTTTTGCAAGCAGGTTTTTAACAGGCACATTGTGATCTAACCTGATGGGAGCTGAAGAGAAGTAGGATTAAACAGCTCATTTATTGAACAGGGCAGGCTGCTGAAAAACACAAAGGCAAGGAAGTATTTACAACAACATTTTCTCCCCTATGTTCAAATAAACCGAATTACTGTGTGTCTGGGAGCCCGTGTTTGCCTGGTAATGAGCAAGGTGTTAAATTCCAAGTGAGAGAATGCACTTCACTTCTCTCTCTGATGGGTTTGGTTGCTTTTACAGCAAATTACAAAGCACCTCCCTCTACCCCTTGTGTGTGGGCATTTGAGAACCTCTAGGAGTTGAGGTGGTATGAAATCAGCGTTGTTGGGGCACAGCAAACAGCTTTTACAGGGTTATGATAATTAGAAAAATGAGTTACGCAGCTTTCTTGGAAAGTTTCACAGGGCATTTATGGCACCTGTTAAAGATGGCCCTTTATCCCAGAATCCCAGAGCAGCCAGGGATGGAAGGGGCCTCTGGAGATCACCCAGCCCAACCCCCAGCAAGGCAGGGTCACCTGGAGCAGGGGACACAGGAACACAGCCAGGGGGTTTGGGATGTGTCCCAAGAGGGTGACAGATGGATTTATAAAGCCCCCTTGTGCTTTCATCAGTGACTTATTTAAAATTATTCCAGCTTCGAGTTTCAAAAGAGGCATTTAAAATAATTATCTAAAATTATTAAAGAAATTATAATAAATATTAAGGGATGACAAGTCACAGGAATGAGTTACTGATGTTTTCTCACCATAGCACGTCAGCTGGGAAAGCTCTCTCATGCTTCTTTGCAGATGGACAGTTAATGAGAATTTTTAATTTGCTAAATGTTTGGAATTGTTTTCTAGAAGACAAAAGATTACAGGAGCTCTAGGAGCTGTCACTGTGCACATAAATAGTGCTCTGTGGGGAGGAAGGGAATCAATTCTGTCCCAGATGAACACGCTAAATGCCCAGCAGTATTGCATGGCCCTGTGACAACCTTGCTGTGCCACCAGAAACATCGTGGCTGGGAAAAGTGGAGTTCCTGGCCTGGAGCAGACTGGTTTTCCCCTGGTTGGTTTGTTTGGGATGTTGCTGGCTGGTTTCAGTCGCTTTCTCAAATATTCCCCAGTTCCAGGCCTGCACTCACCATATGGCTGGGTGGGCAGCTGATCAGGGAATGAAGCCATAATTAATTCAGAGTAAAATAACTCTTCTACCAAGCCTACAAAAATAAAAAATGGAATTGAACAGATGCCTCTAGAGCTCCCCAGCAGAGCACTCAGTGCTCTTGACTGTCTTTGTGTCACCTATCAGAGAGAATTATGGCTTCAGAGGCAGAGCTGCAGAGTCACAAACATCTGCTGGGTGGCTGCAGAGCAGAGGATTCCTGCCAGGGAGATGCTCACGTGGGACAAACCCATCACAATTCCCAGGAAGGGATGTCCCTGCTGGCAGAACGAGCAAGGGTGGGCCTTGGGAAGCTGGTTCTGGTGCCACAGAGATCTTTTTGGAGAGGTTTAATCTGCCATCAGGAATTAAAGCCCCTTCTAGCTGGTTTTGTTATCCTGTTGTCTGTGTTTCGGAGGGATTTGGCGGGTTTCAGTGTTTCTATTACATTTTCTGTGCTGTTTTCTGTAAGCCTGAGGTGATAAAGTGGCCATAGTGAAACATTCCTTCTGACTTCTTTCCTGGTATTAAACTCCATCGCCTCCTGCATCCCACGACTCCTGGATATAAATTGTATTTTCACTGGATGAGAAAACACAGAGCAAACCCACTTTGGCTGAGCGCACTGCAGGGATGATTCAATTGCCTTTCTTTTCATTTTCACCTATCAGGACAGAAACATTCCCCAATAATGCCAAAGCATTTTGTCTCCTCCGTGTTCCTGCCCCGCTGATGCTGCCAGGACATTTTGTTCCTGAAAATTTGGAGGCTGATCTGTGATCTGCCACTGGCAGAGCATCCTCATGCTGATGGTGAGCCCAGGGGAAAGCTGCCATCCCTGCAAAGAGCAGGGATGAAAATAATGAAAATAATGAAAATAATGGCTGGTACAGCGCTCACATCACAGGAGTACTTTGCTACCTATAGCCAATAATTAATTTAATTTCTTTATCAGTGCAGAACCTCTGCAGTCTCATGAAGTGTTTGGTTCCATCATTGAATCCTGAAACAGCACAAAGCTGCAGTCACAATTTGAGTTTCCTTTCTTCAGTAGTTCATGCCCACATTACATTTTACAAATCATGTATTTATTAAAAAAAAACCCAAAAAATGTTCTTTAGGTTCCCCAGCAATCTGAGATTTGGTGGGAAAACAGGCAGGTGCTTAAACATCCTCAGTGATCTCTTCTTGTAAATTAGTTCCACAGAACATCACTCCAAAAATGCTACCAAAGTGGAAAAAAATCTGACTAGCTTTAGAAAATATCTACTGCTCATTGAATTATCCTGGGCTCAGAAAACTACTTTTGATGTCAGGACTTTGCAGGCAATATTGGAAAGGAGAAGAGAAGAAATCTTGCCTTTTATGTGGTAGCATCTTTAAAAAATACTGTGTTTGCTCCTGAGGTCGCAACTGAATGGTGCCAGAATGGCAGAAAAGTCAGAATAATAAAACACTGATCAAGGTAATTTCAGCACAGGAAAAACCATTTTTTAAAGAAAACTGTAGGTAACACCTTTTAAAAATGTTTTTAAGACTTGAGTGGCTGAAGCTCAACTCCAGCCTAAGCCAAAAAGCACCACAAGTGTTTGAAATCTTGTGATGGGGGCAAGGCTGGCAAACAAAGGAAGCAGCAGGTGTGGAAAGGGAATCTTTTAAAGGAACGCAGAAACTCTAAAGTCTGTAAGCAATTATTCAATTTAAACCTCAGAGCAACACCGTTTCTGCTCCTCATGTGACAGATTTATCTAATTCTATCTAATTTATCTCTAATGAGCACCAAACCCATGGAAATTAAAGGTCAGGAGGAGAGAGTGCAGCAGGGGAGGGAAGTTCTGCTTTGGGATGGTGTGGGACAAACTTCAGCTCAGCCTGGATTGATGGCAAGGTAAAGTGAAGGAACATTTCATTTTTTGGGAAGCTTGTGGGAGTGATTCCCTCCTGTTCAGCCTCTGTGTCCTGCAGGGTGCTGCTAATGGGGTTTGGGGGGGAATAATGAGGGTTTTCTGCTGCATCCCCCACCCACCCTGCTGGGATTTATCATCTGGCACATCCTTGCTCTTTTCTTTTTGCCTTTATTCTGCTGTTTGCCATTAGAGACTTTCAGAAACTTCCTGGTGAGATTTGGGCTTTTATGGGGCAGAATAGGGCAGCAAAGCCCTACTGAGGAAATCCCAGTCTTTTTCCAAAGCCCCACTGAGGAAATCCTGCTCTTCTTCTCTCATCCCAAAATCGTGACTACCTTTGATAGCAATGAGAGGTGTTTGTAACCTGGTAGCCTGGATCCTCAAACATTATTTCAGTTCTTTGGAATATTATTCCAGTTGTTGATGATGTTTTTTGCTTCTAATCTGCTGGTTTGAAATTGCACTGGGGACCTGTAGCTGAAACAATTTCCATAAACCACGAAAAGTTACAGTGTTCCAAAATTAATGCATTGTTCTGTAGCTTTTGATATCTCAGTTACTCTTTGCTTCACATTTCAGCTGACAGAGCACAGATATCTTTGATTTTGATTACCTCTTCCCTGCTGGAAGCTCCCCCAAGCCCAAATTTTCCTATTTATCATCCTTAATATCCTATCAGTGTTGTGTAACAGAGGACAAGGCCAGAAAAGGGTGCACAGGATCTGTGGCCTTGCACTTTAATCTTGCAGTTGTTTGGTGTTTTTGGATGTCTCCACTGCTGTGGAAGCCATGGTCAGTGATTAAAAACAATCCTGGAGTACAAGCAAGGCATAAATTAACGTTAATGATTTATTGCTGCCTAAACAGGGAGGCAGAATTCAGGCAGGAATTTCCTACAGTGGGAATCAATATCAGAATTCACAGATTCTTCTGTTGCATCTTAAAATTCGCTGAAAAACTGATCTCATCAGACTTTTATTGCTCATTCTTGTGCTTAATCTGTCAATGACAATGCAAGTAGTAATCGTTTTTAGGATTGATATTAAATATTTTCAAATCTGTTCACGCAGAGAAAGGCCATTAATGTGTTGGTTGAGCTTTAAGGGAGGTTTGGGGGGTTCGGCTTGTATTGGCTTTTTTGTTGTTGTTGTTTTTTTTTTCAGAAGCTCCTCGTAGTGTATTTCTCATTGCAGTGATAATTTTTAATTACAATCTGTTGTCTTATTATTTCTTGGGGTAACTTCTGTGTTAGGTTTTACAATGTGTTCCTCAGATTGTAATGCTGAAAGAAAGAAAGCATGCAACTCGTTTTTATGTGCTCCTCGTGGCATTCAAGATTGAGTCGATGCCGTGGAAATGCAACAAATCGTTGCCACGAGGTTTTTGTGTTTTTGATTCAGAAATGCCAGGAACAGGTTTCTGAATGAGAAATATCTGATTTCCAGCCAGAGTGCATAGATGTGCTGTTTGATATGGAAAGCTGAACGAAAAATAAACAGCAATGTCACATTTCCAGAAACGCTGGTGATCTGTTCTTGTCCCGAGAGCCTCTGACAAACCCTCAGAGGCTCTGGATGGCAAAAATCATCTTGTACATGAGCAGTGTGACACAGGGAATTGTAAATCTCTCAGCTTTGAGGCATGGCCATGAACCTCCCTGGCACATCTCTGCAGGGAAACATTTGCTGCAGAGGGCTGGCACCAGGGGCACTGGGCACAACATGAATCAGAGCAGCATCCTTCAGACAATTCTCCCAAAATCTGGGTTGCTCTGGTTTCTGACATCACAGAGAGGCTGTGGTTGGATCTGAGAGTCTCAGGAGGGAATCGTTCTGCTGCAGTGCAAGAGCAGTGCCAGAGTGGTGGAATTTTACACGTCAGAAGCTGGTTTTGTTTAATCCTGCCCAGCCCAGGCTGAGTGCTGCAGGCTCTGTGTTTTGGGGAATCACCACCGTGCTCATCAGGCTCCGTTCCTGCTGCAGGTGCAGCCTCTGATGGCCTCACCACCGAGGGAACAGGGCGTTTGTCACCATCCCCGTGGTCCAGGCTGGCAGAAATTCTCCTTCAAACAGAGCTGAGACATCCCAGGCTGGAAGAGTGAATGAATAACGAGAGAGGGCAGGAGTGTGAAATCAGTGGGGTTCCAGTTCCCCAACCCATATCACACAGTGCCACCGAAGTGCCACCCCTGGGTGTCCCCCTGAGGGGTTAATGACCACCCTGACCTTCCATTCCTGCTCCTTCCCCCACATCAGCACTTCTGGGTGGAGGAAAAAACAGCACAAATTATCTGAACCTCATCTTCAAACGGACTGTTTATTTCTCTGGAATGGAAATGGTGTTCATTCCCCCCTCCTGGTGCCCTCAGCAGAGGTTAAAATGCAGCTGTAAAAGACCTGTGACATTAGAACTGAATCTCATTTGGGCCATTTTGTGCAGTCCACACCACAAAAAGAGCAGATTATCACTTGAAACGCTCTCCCTTCAAGCTTCAATAATTCCCAGAAAACTGCTGGGCTTTGAAGCAGTCCCTTCCATGTGAAGTTATTCTGATCAAAAGGAAGAACTGTTTCTAAGACTTGACTTTGCTTTCTGGTCACTTTTTCTTCTTTTCTTTTGCTTTTACCTCTTTTTGCTGGGGTGGTTTTTGTTTTAATTTTTTTTTGTTTGTTTGTTTGTTTGTTTGTTTGTAACTGCTATGGGTGGAATTTTGATTTTGGTTTATCAAAGTAGGACAACCAAAAATCAGATCAGCAGATTATACTCCTATTCAGCAGGGTTTTTTTTTACAAAAAAACTCCAACCATGCTCAATAGCAATGCACACAGTGATCCAAATTTCTTTGATTTTGTTTCTTTTTTGGGGCTCTTCTTTTCCACCTGGCTTCAGTGTGGCTGCAGGAAAGGTTGATGATGGTCTGATGACTAAGATAATTTTAAATCTTTGAGAAATAACGCTTAAAACTTTTCCACACAAAGATTAATAAAATCATTCACGTTGAGGAGAGGAAAGATGAAAAAAGTTCAATCTTTTTTTATTTTCCAGTGAGCTGAAAGAGGCTTTTTCAGATCCAGCAGCTCCCGTGGGAGATTCCCAGTGTTCTGCAGGAGCACTGGATCTGCTGGAAGCACAGAGAAACATCCCACACATCACAAACCCCACTCCAGAGGGGGAATTCTGTCACTCCAGAGGGGGAATTCTGTCACTCCCCTGGTGAATTCGCAGGGCAAAGGACACAGGGACACCCAGAAGCTCAACAAGGAGCATGGACCAAGGAGTTTGGGGAGCTGCAAGTGGAGAATTCTTTATTGGCTTGGAGTGTGCAGGAATTCAAGCTGTGAATTGGGTTTTCCAGCCAGAGCTCTGTGCCCCAGGTACAAGAACTCAATTCTTCACATATTTTATAAATGCAGTGCTAAACTCAGGCTGGGAGCTCTTCTGATCCCTTTTCAAGCAGGGGAACAGCACCTTGCAGCAGGTCTGAATTAATTTCTAATCATTTGAACAGATTAAATCTCGTCTGATCTTTTAATTGTATTTTCTTATCATGGTTTTAAATGCGGGCTTTCGAATTTACCCACAATTTATGCAGCTCATCACAGCTTTATTTAACAGCCACGCTTGTGATTTCACACCTTTAAAGAGGCAATCAGGCTGCTCTGTTTGCTGGAACCATTGTGGCAAGGAAACAGGGACACTGCAGCATCCTGCCACTGGAAAACCCACTGGGATACTTATTTATCTCAATAGCATTAGTTCATGCAGGAATTTAGGAAAATTAAGTGGGGGTTAGCGTTAAAATTCAAGGGAGAATTACAGAAAACCAAAATTGTCAGGTTGGTTTTTACTACGGAATAAATGCAAGGAAAAGTGTCCAGCAAAGTAACTGTAGGAATTCCCTTTGGATAAAGAAATTGTTTGGAAAAGGACTGCTCTGCTGTAAAAGTGTTCTCTTGGGATAGAAATTCCAAGAGCAGCAGGGAAAGTGTCGTTGTTGCTGCCAAGGAGGTAAAGTTGGCAGAGTCCACGCCACCACGAATTTGTCTGAAGTAAGAGAGTTTAATGGAAGATTGAACAACTTTTATATGTTAATACACAAAAGTGTGTTGAATGGCATAAAATGATTGGTCCCTCGGACACCCACCCCTTGGGGTGATTGCTCCAGCTCTGAGACATCCCTTTCTGGATGTTTTTCTGGTTGAAGCCACAACAGTCCTTGAGAAGTAGGTGCAGGTGCAGAGATTTACAAAACTATAACATTGTTTTAAATTCTTCACATGGGAAAGAGAATCTTCACAAAGTGCTGCAAGGGCTAAAGAAATTCCCAGCCTCAGGCCTTTTTTCATACCCATAGGAAAGCTCAGGAAAGGGCTGAAATCTGAGCTTTGATGTCTCAGGTGAACCTTAACCAGCAGAACTTCCATGGCTCTGCAGGAAGGGTGGAGGGATGGATGGATGGATGGATGGACTTGGGAAATGAGAATGGGAATGGTGATCCCAAACCTCCCCAAAGGCTGGAACACAGCACAGCTGTGCAGGGACACCAAAGGAGGACCTTTCCCAAAAGCACAATTAGGTTTGTTCCTGCTGTGGGTTTCAGTGTGGCACGAGCAGAGCAGCCAAGGAGAAAATCTGATTTAGGACAATCTCTAAACCCAACCAGACTCTTGTTGGTTCTGAGGGAAACACTCTGCAAACTGGGAAGATGGCAGGGCAGGCCTTTGGAGAAATTTAGGTGTAATAAAATAGCCTCACTCATAGTTTAAATCAAGAGAGGAGCAGTATCTAATTATTAGGGATTATACAAAAGTGCTTGAACAGATTATGGAAGCCCTTAATCATTGCTGCAATAAATGAGTGAGGCCTGCACGTTGTAACAGCCTCAAACTCTTTTCTGCCCCAAATCTCACAAGTGGGAACCTGAAAATGGAGCTGCATCTGAAGGATGGCACGAGATGCGTTGAAAGCATGATAAGAAATTTCAGAGTGGTGGTTTCTGTCAGGCTGAGCCCCTCTCCTGGAGGGTGCTGCACAATGAGTCACTCTGGGACTGTTTTTCCCAGAAAACTTAAAATTTTCCAGAAAATTTAACCAGGAACTGGTGTATTTGCAGTAATAAAAGTTATGGCTGCGTCCACCACTGGCTCCTATAAAGGGATTTTTCCTCGGCTAAGCTCACGAGTCGATGATTTTGGGTTGTTCAGGGTAGAACTGGCGAGGCTGTGTTGAAATCTGTGGAATTCTGAGCTGCATTTCCTTCAAGATGCATGAGCTGAAACAAACCCTGACCCAAACCTGTGTGAGGCCAGCCATGAACTGTGGGATAAAGGGGTATCCACGGAAATAGGGAAGTCTGGGGTTATTTATAGTTATCACAATAAATTGTGAGTGTGCACACCCGTGTGGGTGGGTGAGACAGAGGCAGTGAGGGGGTGTGTGAGGGGTGGGCAGCAAAAAATTCCAAAATATAAAGTTCAAGCTAACAGGAGAGAGATCAAGGTGTTGGGATGGGAGCATTTCCTGCTGTTTGCTCCCTAAAATTTGGAAAACAGAGCTGATGTCAGATAAAGAGGACAGTGACAAAGAAATTCCATTTTTCCCTTTCTAGCCCACAGCCAATCTCCAAGAGATTATCACAGTCTGCCCAAAAAATTTAATTATTTTAACACTTCACAATATAAATAGAGCATTTAAATAGCAAACTGGAGGGAGGAATGTTTGCACTCTTGGAAAACTTCCAGCTGTATTTTTGGGAGGAATTATAATTTTATTTTGGTGGGTGCTCTGTCCTCTTTAAGGCAGAGTAAAAACCCTTCCCATGTGATCATTCCCTCATTGCAAATATTTGTGCCAAGGGATGCTCTGTGCAGGTTTTAGTGAGAACAAAAGTTCAGACATGCTCACAGCTCCATACCACACACTCCAAAAACCTGAGAAACTCCAAACTTGCCCGCTTAGGATTTTAATTAGGAGGTGAGATCAGTTTCTCCCCAAATTATTCCAAGAGCTGCCTTGCAATTGATATTTCAGTGCTCGGATTAGCCACAAAGTGTCACCCTAGACCATCACAAAGTCTAACAAGAGGCACTACTGAATCCCCAGCTCTGCAAAGTTGTGCTGGGAATAGGCTGGGAAGAGGTTTCTGCTTCTAAATTAATTTAAAATCTTCCCAGGTGAATCTATTTCATCCTGGATAACACATCTGAAGCCAGTCCTGCTGCCCAGGTGATGCTGAAATTTTGGACAGGAGCCACCTGAAATGCTTTGTGCAAGCTCCTTTCTGCCTGAGGTCTTGGCCTCTGCACTCTTCAGATTTGATTCAAGAGAATGTGCCAACCCTGCTCTTGGTGATTCCTGGGGATTTCACCTCAAAAGCAGAGTTTTCCAAACTTTTAACTATAATTTAGGTTCTGAAGGTGTGCACGTGGTTCAGAAAGAGCAAAAGCCTTCAGGTTTACTCCAACCAATTATTCCAGTGATGCTTGAAAAGAGATCCCAAAGCAAAACCTCCTGTTTGGCTCCCTTCTCCCTCGTTTCTGAAATTATTTGGGATACAAATTGATTTCTATTCCTGGTCTTCCCCCATAGAGCTTCCATTTGAAATGAAGTTGGCCATGTCCAGATTTAGATCCAGATAATACAAAAATCTTGAAAGAGTGATCATTTTGAAGTCTGGAGAATCAGGGGTTTGGTTTTTTCAGCTTTGAAAGGTACAAGTAGAACAAAAAATACATTTAAAAAAAATTGAATGTTTACAAAGAGGAAAATATTGTAAGGAGAACCACAAGTGAATTATTTTTTAATGCATTCATGTTCAAGAACATAGCTTTGAACACACATAGAAAAGGGATTAGCAGCTTTCAGGCAAGACCAATGCCCAAAAAATGCAGGCTTTTAAAAGGAAAATGACTTTGGAGCCCTGTTTTCTTGCCAGTTTGTCCATAATCTGTGCTTTAAAACTGATCTAGGTTCAGTTCCCAGAATTGGGCAGTCTAGAGATCCAGGCCCCACTGAGGATAACACTCAAGAGAAGAGTATTTTTGACAGAGGGTTTCTTTTTAAAACCAAAGTGAGATTAATTTCCTAATGGTGATGTTGTAAACCTCGATTACTTCTGTTGTCTTCAGTGCTGAAAAAGGAACAATTCAATAATCAATAAATTCAATCAGAGCTTCTAAGATCAGATGCTCTGTTTTAAAATGTTTATTTTTGCAGCAGCTCTTTGCTTGTTGGTTAATAAGCGACATCTTTGATTATAATACTCAGGATAGTGTTTTATTCCTTCTAAATTTAAGTGCAGTTGGATGTCAGAAGGTGAAAGTCAAAACAAAATGTATGTGTCCCAGGAGGAAGAGAGTTTTAAATTTAAGTTTTCTTTTTACTGTGTTACATCCATGCACGAGATCTTCTAAAGGAAATAATTATTTTTTAATATTACAGTGTGCAGGGACAGATAAAGAAATGTTTTAATTTTCCCCCCAAAATCAATTTTGAGCAGAAACACTTTATCCTAAACCCCCTGAGGTTTCCCTTGGAGATTTCAACTTGCAAGTATCAGTTTTTGAATTTGTAAGCAGCAAAAAAAGCTGGAAAAGTTTCAAACTTTGAAGGGATTTCTGATTTTCACGCTGCTGCATGAAAGAATTTTTCTCTTTCAATTAAATTTTTATATGTGTGATGTAAATAGTAACTCTGGTCCCCTTTTATTCTGTTTTAATAGAGAATTGCATTTGAAATAATTCAGAGCAAAAGCTCATCAACTCCGCCCTTTCTAACAGAGTATTCAATGAACATTCTGAGACTTCACCATGGCCTTGGGTTTGGCCTTGAAATCTCCTTAATTCCTGGAAAAAACCACAGAAATTCCACCTGTTTGCTTTCTAACTTGGAGTCTGATCAAACAATCCGTTGCCAGTTTCAACTTGAAAAAAATGCCCTTAATTTTCATTTCCGTTCATGAGAAATTTTTCAAGTATTTTACACCTAAATTGAATTTTAGGGAATCTCTACTGCTAAGGCTCCTTTTTTGGAGGTTCACTTCCAACCTCCAGTAAAACCAGTTGATTGAAGCTGGAGTAATTTTTTATTTTTCTGTAAACCTCCACAGGGATATTTTCCTCACGTGAACATTTCTGTGCTTTTGAACGGAACACAAAAATCTTTTTTTTCTAGAAAAGATTTTATAACCTTTACAAAGAGGCTGTAAAATGGGCAATGGCCTTGTTGAGGGATTCTTTTGTCGGGATAGAAAGATTTAAATAAATTAGGTAATTTATTAGGTAATTTATTTAAATCTTGAATGCTGATTCTCTTTACTCAGCACGACAAATTAAGTGTGTTTAGATTAAATTACCTGCTTAAGGCCTGTCACTTAAATGTCCCTTCCTAAAGCACAAACCCAATCCTCTTTTCCCTGCCTGTTATTAGTTAATATTTAGCACGTTATCAGCTCTCCACTGGAGATAAGGCAGGAATCTCTTTGAGCCAAATGTGATACCCAAAAACCTGGAAATTCACTCTGAGGCCTACAAACTCTGCAGGTCTTGCTTGATTTTAAACATGGCAAAGGAAATTATGTTCATTTTCATCAAATGTCCAAGCAGAACCAGCTTAACCTCTTAAAATCCCTGGATTTTAAGAAAATTCCTGGCTGCTTGGCTCCTTTCTGTCTTGGTGCTTTGGGGATCTCCTGGATATTTGTTTTCGTTAAAAAGAATTAATGCCTGCACACCTCAGAGCCCTCTTGCAAATGCTCCTAATAACAGACACCAGAAATTACCTAAATTTGTATCATTTCAGATTTATAGATTTAATAAGGTTTATTTGCACTTCCCATTTCTGTTTCGGAGGGTTTCTTCACCTTAATTAGAATTTAATTTGATGCTCTGTAGGGGATTTAATAATGCCATTTATTGTACTGGTGTTGTTCACACAAAGAAACAAAGAAATTAAAACCTGTAGTCCATAGCTTAGAATGTGGGTTCAAACTTAAAATCTAATTACTGCAACTCTGCAGCCATATTTAACAAGTTTTGATGCCATAAAAACCATCCTGGGTTTGTAAAAGTTCAGGCCTTGAACAAGAAGGGAAAAGGGATTCTTGAAGGATGCTCTATCATTGTTCTGAAGGGTTTCCTGTAGCTCCTGTAAACCTGTAAATCCTTTTTTCTATATTTTAGCCACCCTCACTGATAGGCAGAAGCACCATTTCCCTCAGGTGTGCCACACTTTTAGTATTTTTCCCATTTTTTCCCCATTTCCCCCTTGTTTTCCTCAGCGTTTTCCAGGTGCTCCAGACATGATCACTGGAGCTGCTCTGTCACTCTCTGATTTTTTTTTTAATGACAAATCAGCCTTAAAATCATTTTTTTAAATGACAAATGCAAATTCTGCCTCCAAAGAACCAAAGTAAAAGCCCCATCTAGGGACAGCAATTGTGTAACATCTTCACTCCCTCGTAAACTGCAGCAATCCCATCCCAAACATAATTAAATTAATTTGCCTGTGCCACGTGCTTGCTGCAGCACACCTCAGCGTGGATTTATATAATCCCCTCCACTCGTGGTAAGAATTACATATTTGTAAATAGAAATTCGTGCCAATCAAGTGCAGCAAATTATTTCGGATTGATGTCTTCAAAAAAAATTCTCCGTGGACAAGGAAATAAAACAAAAAATCCCAAACCCTCCTGCAGTTCATGGTAGGGGAGGATGTGCTCAGCATCACGCTTGTTCCCTTGGAAACAAGGAGCCACATGATGCCTGGTGCTGCTGGAGCATGCTCAGTGCATAAATAAATCAGGATAATTTTGCTGCTTTTGTTCTCAAACCCAGCCCAGGTTGGGAAAAATGCCTCAGTGTGCCTGGTCCGGGTGATTGGCAGAGTGGGGGACCAGGGGTGCTGAAGTCTTGATGAATGTGGGGTGAAATAATTCAGATTTTGTCCTGTGGGAAAATCCAACCTCCCCGCACGCAGGGTTTCAAAGGAAATCTCAGCAAAATGAATTTCAGTTCCCACTCAGAAGGGGAAAATCACCCAAATGGCAGATCACAGCAGCGAGCTCTTATCTGCCAAAACAGATAAACTCCAATTTTTCTCCCCCGTTTCAATTCTGCTGCTTTTCCTTGTTTACAGCCTCGCTATTCAGACAGCACTCGAGTGGAAATCAGAAAAAAACCCAACATTAGACGAGGAAAAATTCCCAAAATAAAGCACGCTGTCCTCAGAGGGTTTTTTGAGCGTGTTTTCAGAAAGGAGCTGGTTGCTTTAAGATGGAGAAGGAGTCTGATCTCCGTGGTGCAGCTCTGGTGGTTGGCATTTGTAGCTCTCAGTGTGCCTTGAATATGAGATGAGCCATTCACAGACACCCACAGGCTGCTGCAGCTCCAGCCTGAATTTATTCTACCCCACGCTCAATCTGATTTCCCCAAAGAATAAGACCTCTGTTGGAGCTCTCTTGAATCACACTTGTTTTTCGGTGCTGAGCAGAGGTAGATGGGCTCTTACAAACAGCCCAAACAGGGATTATAAATATAAATAATATAAA
>VWZT01000761.1:46280-74134 GCA_013397055.1 Pachycephala philippinensis
TTTTTTTTTAAATAAAGTTATTCAGCCACTTAGTCCTTTCAGTTTCACTCAGGAACTCCATTCTAGAGAGACTTTTGGTGGTTCTTAATTCAGCTAGACAGAAAGTTTCTAGTAACACTGCATTATGCAAAATCCCCAACAAACACGGAGGGGAGGAACAAGTTAAGTACGTTGTTACAGAGGAAGAAGGATGTTTTCAAAAGTCTCTGGAAGGAGCTCAACGGAAGTTTCACATCTTACACACTCTGCCTCTTAACTGCCCCTCTGAAATATTTATATTTTGCTTGCACAGCTCCATCTCCCAAACAAGAGAGTTGTCGAGGTATTAATGCATTTATTCTGGCTCTGTTTGTTTATAATGAGGTAACATCCCCTAAAAGTGACATTTTAGCAAGGAGGAATTTAGCAGGGCAGCTTGTCCTGTGCTGAACCTGCCCGGGGAATTCAGGAGAGGGATTGGGAGCAGGGGGAACCAAACCTTGGCAGGTGCTGGGGGTCACAGCGAGCCCAGGGAAGGGTTGAACAGAGTCCTCAGTGTGCAGATTCCATCCCTGCTGGAAGTGGACAGGATGTGCAATCCACATGGGACTGATGGCATTTGAATATTTCAGCCCTCCTGTTTTGGGGGGAAAAGTACAGAAAATTCCTGTTTGGCCATAGAAGAAAAAAAGAAACTTTCCATCCCTTGAGAAGAAACCCCTGAAAACACTTCAGTGTTACAGGACTCGTTCAGGCCTTTGCAAAGTTCTAATAGCAGCTTATAAAGAGAATAAAAATGGAAATAATTCCTGCTGGAAACGTGAAACACTGAGGCTGGATGAGTGTTATTATTTTCCCTGTTTCTACAGGTGTCATAGAGATACATTGATTTATATATTTAAGCTATATTTAATAACTGAGCTGCGTTGTGGGGAAGGGGAAGGTATCAGCTTAGTAGCAACGCCAGAGTTGTCTCTTCCAGAGAATTTCCATATTTTTTTTAATGATGCCTTTGCAAAGTTTTATTGCAGCTTATAAAGAGAATAAAAATGGAAATAATTCCTGCTGGAAACGTGAAACACTGAGGCTGGATGAGTGTTATTCTTTTCCCTGTTTCTCCAGGTGTCATAGAAATATATTTATTTATATATTTAAGCTATGTTTAATAATTGAGCTGCGTTCTGGGGAAGGGGAAGGTATCAGCTTAGTAGCAACGCCAGAGTTGTCTCTTCCAGAGAATTTCCATATTTTTTAAAATTATGCTATAAATTCTAAAATCCCAGCAGGCATTCTCTGTCATTTTTGACTATGCAGCACATGACTGGGAGCAAAAAAAATGTTTTAGTTGCACCTCTTGAAAAATTTCAACCAATAATCACTGAAACCTTTAAAAATATCACCAAGGAGTTCCTGATTACAGCAGAAAAGCTCTTCATAGTGCAGAGCTGTGGGATCGCTGCCCCATATTTCGCAGTGGTTTGATGCATTATTTCTGCACAAAAAGCTGTACAAAATATCAGCTGCTCAGAGAAACCCAGGTTTTACTCTGTTAAACTGAAGTGTGAACCACCCAGAGCTTTCCCACGAAGGTATTTACAACTCTGGGCTTGTGCTTTGCAATTTTAGTGATGAAATACCTGTGCTTAATACCTGTGTTTAATACCTGTGCTGCACCTTTTTGGGATATAAAAAGCCATGACTTCCCAAAAAGCTATTTAGGTGCAAATCAGTTTAATTTGTCGTTTTCCATTAAAGCTAAATGTGGTTTAAGACAATGGTGGAACCTGGAAATCAAGGATAGCACAGGAAATAATCAATGGGATTGATCATCCCTCTGGTGGAACATGGAAATCAAGGATAGCACAGGAAATAATCAATGGGATTGATCATCCCTCTGGTGGAACATGGAAATCAAGGATAGCACAGGAAATAATCAATGGGATTGATCATCCCTTTGGTGGGGCATGGAAATCAAGGATAGCACAGGAAATAATCAATGGGATTGATCATCCCTCTGGTGGAACATGGAAATCAAGGATAGCACAGGAAATAATCAATGGGATTGATCATCCCTCTGGGGATGGGATATGTGTGACTGCAGCCCCCCTCCCTCAGGGCTCAGTGCACTCACTAATTCTCCTGCTGGGGGAAGATTTAGGGTGTGATTAAAAACTGGAGGAATTTCAACAGGAAAAAAAAAAAAACAACAAAAAAAAAACCCAACAAAAGCAGCAAACAGGTTCCCAAATTAGGTTTCCTATTAGGTTTCTAATTTTCTCATTTACTCTGCAATTCAAACTGCTGGATCCTCCCAAACCTTATTTCACTTTTATACAACACACTCTTGAATTTCACTGGAATCATCATAAAGCTGTAGCATCAGGAATTCAGTTCTGGACAAGAGATTCACACTATAAATGCTTTTTTTTTACCCCAATACATGTCTAATTTTGAATTTTTTTCTACCAAACACAAATTATTACTAAAAGTTTATCTGTGGCCATGACTACTATATTTTCACATTTTTCTTTTCTCCAGCAGGGTCCTATATGTTTGAATAAAAGCAAATTAATTCAAGTTCATCTTTCAATCTTTTTAAGTGAACAAGAGAGACACCACTCATTCGAATCTGATGATTCTTAAACAGAAATAGATATTCTGAAGGAGTCCTCCAGCTACCTAACAAATAATTTGAAATTCCTAGAGGCTTAATCAAGTGCAATGATGGCTTGAATTATTAATATTAATATTAACCCCCCACCAAAAATGTCTGGCATATTAAAAATCTACTTATTCGGTAAAGAATATATATTCTATTTAATGTCCTCTAAAAAGCACTGGAGAAAAGGAGGCTCAGGGGAACCTTGTGGCTCTGCACAACTCCCTGACAGGAGGGGGCAGCCGGGGGGAATTTGGGATCTTATCCCAGGGAACAGGGACAGGAGGAGAGGGAACAGCCTCAGGCTGGGCCAGGGAAGGCTCAGGTTGGACAGCAGCAGGAATTTCTCCATGGAAAGGGTGCTCAGGGATTGGAACTGCCCAGGGAGGTTTGGAGTGCCCATCCCTGGAGGTGCCCAAGGAATTCCTGGAGGTGGCACTCAGAGCTCTGGGTGGGGACAAGGTGGGGGTCGGGCACAGCCTGGACGCGGTGGTCTGGGAGGGCTTTTCCAGCCTCAGGGATTCTGGGATCCTTTGGGTCTAGAATTCCATGGTTTATTCTGGGACTGAGTCTAGAATTCCNGTTTATTCTGGGACCCTTTGAGTCTAGAATTCCATGGCTTGTTCTGGGATCCTTTGGGACTAGAATTCCATGGTTTATTCTGGGACCCTTTGAGTCTAGAATTCCATGGCTTGTTCTGGGATCCTTTGGGACTAGAATTCCATGGTTTATTCTGGGACCCTTTGAGTCTAGAATTCCATGGCTTGTTCTGGGATCCTTTGGGACTAGAATTCCATGGTTTATTCTGGGACCCTTTGAGTCTAGAATTCCATGGCTTGTTCTGGGATCCTTTGGGACTAGAATTCCATGGTTTATTCTGGGACCCTTTGAGTCTAGAATTCCATGGCTTGTTCTGGGATCCTTTGGGACTAGAATTCCATGGTTTATTCTGGGACCCTTTGAGTCTAGAATTCCATGGCTTGTTCTGGGATCCTTTGGGACTAGAATTCCATGGTTTATTCTGGGACCCTTTGAGTCTAGAATTCCATGGCTTGTTCTGGGATCCTTTGGGACTAGAATTCCATGGTTTATTCTGGGACCCTTTGAGTCTAGAATTCCATGGCTTGTCCCTGGGTTTCTGGCTGAGCCTGGGACCATCTCTGGGGCTGTTTTTGCCTCCCGTGGCTGCTCTGGGCAGGGCTCTGGCTGCTGATGCTCTTTCCACAGGAGTTTTGCTTCCCATTCCTCAGGGAGCAGCGAGGCCCTGTAATGCCCTGGCTCTGCTTTGCTGGAATTCTTTTAAAATGACCTGTTAGACCTCAGCAATTCTTAATTCATACAACTCACTTTCCTTTGTAAATCTTGAGCTTTGTACTCTCACAGCCTCTGCATTTTTAATTCAGTAGGCACTGCAGAAACACAACAGTATTGCTTTTTATCCTTTTTAAAATTTCTTTTAAAGGAGATTTACATTTCCTGATTTGGCACGTTTGTAATTATCCAAATGTGTTTCCATTCCAATTTTCTGTTTTCTCTCTTTATGCAGCTGCATTCGGATCCTTCCCAATTTGCCATCTCAGATTGTCAATACTCCAGCTCCGTTTATGCGTGCAAAGATTATATTTTTTTGGTTTTAATTAAAAAAAAACCCTGAAAAAACCAAACCTGCAAACTCATTCTTGTGACTCACATCAGGGTAAGAGGAAGAAGAGGAAGAAAAATCCTCTGCAAATGATAAAATAAATAAATAAAAAATAAGTGAGAAATAAATGATAATATAATGATACATGATAATGATGAATGAGAAAATACATCAGTGCTCCCGGTATACATTTTTCTTGTGTGAAATATTATGCATTGCCTCAGCTGGAGAAAGGAAATAGTCAAACCAGAGCAATGCAATGATCTCCAACTCCTCCTGCAAGTGAGGAATCCCTCATCTTTCATCTGTGACTTGTGTGGCACCAGAAGGGGCGCAGAACAAACCCTCACTGGCATCAGGCATTGGAATGCCAGAGCCGTGGGAATTGGTGATGAAACTGGCAGTATTCTTCCTCACAGCAAGTTTTTAAAGTTATCTCTGCTGTCCAGGGAAAGGGAATTTTGATGAATTTTGACAACATGAGGAAGCAGAGGTGCCTTTTATGGCCGAGCATCTGCAGTGCAGGCAGCTGGCAGGATCAATCCTCCAACCCTGCACTGAGCCCAGCAAATCCTCCCATCTGGGGCTGGGCAAGGAGCAATTCCTGCTCCATTTTCCCGAAAAATACTGGTTTGTTAAAGCTCAGCGCTCCTCTGCCTTGTGTTTCCTCTTCATGTCTTGGGGTAAATACTGTGTGGGATCTCTCTGGGATGGAACACCAAACACGCCCCAGCTGTGGGGAGTGCCTGGAGATCTCCCATTATGCATATGAAAAAAGGCCTCAAGCAGGAAATTTCTTTAGCCTTTGCAGCGCTTTGTGAAAATTCTGTCTTTCCCATGTAAAGAATTTAAAACAATGTTATAGTTTTGTAAATTTCTTCACCGGCACCTACTTCTCAAGGGCTGTTTTGGTTTTAACCAGAAAAACATCCAGAAATGGATGTCTCAGAACTGGAGCAATCACCCCAAGGGGTGGATGTCCGAGGCACCAATCATTTTATGCCATTCAACACACTTTCACCAATTAACATATAAAAGTTGTTCAATCTTTCATTAAACTCCCTTACTTTGGATCATTTCTTAGTAACATGGACTTTGTCCTTCTACCTATTTAGGGAGCTACAGCGACATCCCGTTGCACACAAAGGTTGTGCTTCAGGCATTATTTGGGGGAAAATGGAAGAAGAAGAAGGAGCCATCAAGGCACATGTGCTCACTGGCCCACAAATCACAGCTGCATCCAAAGTCTGGAGGGGCCAGAGCGATGATGGCTTCATCCTTTGCCATCCTTTGCTTCATCCTTTGCCTGGGTCTGATCAAAACTTGCTCAGCTCAGAGGAACAGGGAGCCCTGGAAATGATGGGCTTGGATAATCCCAGCAGCTTCCCACAAGTGCTGGCTCTGCCTCGGAGCTGATGCAGGGAGTGGCAATTACAGCTCTCTGCTGCTGAGGATTTGAATATGCAAAAAGAGGTTTCCTTGGAATAAGCAGAAATTTTACTCTGCTGAAGATGAAGCCAAATATGCAAGGGTTGATTTCTTGTCAGTGTTTCCATCGGGCTGGTGAATATTTTAGTGAAGGGAAAGAATCTCCCTCTTCAGCTTGACTTTTCTTGTTGATTTTTTGCTGCCAAAGCTGTAAATGGAGGAAAGTTCAGTAGAAGTAAAGTGATACAAAATGAGAACTCCACAGCTGTGCCCAAAAGTAAGACTTTAATTGAAGCCTGAGATTCTAGCTGGTTTTGGGGACTCAGCTTTGCTCAGCTGAGCTCAGTGCCTTATGGAGTATCTAAAACGCCAAAGTTTCACTCCCAAACATGGATAGAAATATAAATATATGAATTTATAAATAATTATCAGATTTTCTGCCAACAGCAGGAGAAACTTACTGTAGAGTTTGTCATATCTAAAACTTAATGCAGTGAGGCAATCCTTTAAAATCCCATATGCCTGTGAAATTGGGGCTCTGTAACATTCTGCATTCCTTTGTCTGCAAAAGAAGGACCATGAAATTTTGGCAGTTGCTGGAACTGGATGTTTAACTCAAAAGGTTAGAGATTTTTAATCCTTTTGTTTTATTTCTAGTGCAGCTAATTTGCCTTTTTGCAAGTATCCTAGCAACCTTTTTTTTTTCCTTTCCCCTTTCCCCAGCACCGTAAAGGTTAGGTAAGGATTCTGGAGAGATTGGCCTAAAATATAAAACAAACTGACAGAAGAACATTTCTTAAAGGCACAATTTTCTTTGGTACCATTCTGACAATTCCAACACGTTTTAAGGGAAAGGGGACAAAAAGCAGAGAAACAACCCTGGGATAACTTCCAACAGCTTGTGACTCTGTGAAATATTAAACTGAATATTCAGCTTCACAAAGGGTACCTCAGAATTAGAGATCATTCCCTTTGGAGACTCAGGGACGAGCCCTTTAAAATAATATTTGGCGAAGTGAAAACTTGAAGCAACAAAAAATTGTTGAAGCCCGTTCAAACCCAGAGTTTTTTCTGCTGCAGCCAAATATTTACAGCCCGAAGTGGGAGCTATCAAAGCTCTCCTGGATTTTGCAGAAGCTCTGATGAGGTTTATATCAATAATACACCGTTGAGGTGGAGGGAACAGAAAATATTTCCTCCTCACTGCGGGTGCAGTCCCAGGAGCTCAGACATCACCAGACTCGACTCCGGCCTGGTGTGAAATGTTCTGGATGCTCTTGGGTTACCTCTTGCAGCCCCACGCCTGCTCCTGACCTGCTGGAAGGTTCCATCCACCCAGCATTTCCTGACTGGCAGGCTAAATTTAGGCGTTTATGAAATTTTAACTGCTTCAGTCAAAATCTGGCAGGTCTCGGGCAGGACCACATGGGATCAAGGCTGAGCAGCCGAGTGCAAGTGCTGGGAGCTGTGCAGTGATGTTGGTTACACAATCACAGCGCCTTTAGTCCTTTTATTTTTAAGGTGGGATGGGTTTCTTTTTTAAATTTTGACATCTTGTTGAGTTACAAGATGTGTGGTTGTCCAGTATCAGCTTTTCCAAGTATTTACCCTTTTGGTTTGTTGTTTTAAAAGTCTTCCAGTCTTCTAAGCCTCATTTTATTCCTATACCTCGAAAAAGTAGCAAATATCTACTCTGAAGTAATCACAAGGATGGCAATTTTTCAAATAAAGCAGGGGTGGAATTAATAATCAGCGTTTTTAAGCGTTATTAAATAAAATTACACTGTTTCACAGTTAATATACTTGTTTTTAAAGGCTTTTATTTTTTAAAAAATGAAGATTTCTCCGTGCTTTCACAGCCTGCATAGCAACAACAAAGAGCCTTGTACAACCCCCGAGTCTTTACTCATAATAAAAGAATTCATTGTTTCAATAAAAAGAATTTATTGTTCAGTGCTTTACAAAAAACCCGTAGAGCTTCCTGAACCTACGTGCTCTCAAACAGGTTCCACCTCATCCAGCCAACTCCAATTGGTCGGACTGCACGGAGTATTTTTTTAGGGAAAAAACCTGTTATTTATGGAAACGAACCACCAGAGGGAGCCGGTACCTGTGCTGGTACAGATGTGATCCTCTAGGAACTTCGAACCCAAATGAAGCAAAAAACCCCCAAACAAACAAAAAAAGCCAAACCCCAAACTAAACAAAAAACAAAACAAAACAAAACACCAAACCAAAACCCAAATAAACCCCGAAAAAACCAACCAAACAAAAAACCCCAACAACAACAACAACAACAAACAAACAAAAACCAAAACAAACAAACAAAACCCCAAAACCCCAAGCCAAACCAGCTCGGTGGATTTGAGTTAAATGTGTTTCCCCTGCTGGCTGCACACCCGTGCTACAAACTGACAACTCCAGCAGCAGCCAGTTCCAGTTTTTGGTGATAAAAATTGGGATAACTCTCCCTTTTCTCTTCCCAGTTTAGACTTTTGCCTTTCTCAGGTGGAAAACCAAGTGCCACCCTCAGGAATGAGCCCCACTCCTTTGTTCCTCCCCAGATCACCACCCCGTGTTTCCTGGGTGCACTGGAATTTCTGTTTTCCTGGAAAAGGGATGTTCACGAGCTGTTCCTTAACCAACAGCTTGGAAGGGGAATGGAAAACCAGCTGGGAACAGCAGCCAGAAGGGGTTTGGGAAAATTCCCCTCCACATGTTCTTCAAGGCATATTTTGGATGAAAGGAGTGTTGCGGGAATGCCTTTAACATGGGCACGGGTTACATTTATCTATTTAATACGCAGGTTATATTTAATAAAGATTACAGCAAAGAAAGGTTGCACTGAGAAGCCTTTTTGAAGAGTTTGTTCCACCCATGATCCATTGTTCGTCTGTCCTACAGCTCAAAACTGCTTTGCTGCCAATTTTGGGATGTTCCAAGAACACAGAGGAAAACATCAAATGTGAGAGACTTCCAAAGTCACATCGTGGCTTCAGAAAAATGAACCCCCAGCCCCACCAAGCCTTCATCTTTTCCTGAGGTTAATTGGTGTAATTGCAATCAGACACCTGAACATGGAGCACCAGAGGGGTCCATCGATGGGAGCACAGGGACAGCTCCTCGTTATCCTAAATCCACAACACTTGTGCTTAAAAACCAACTTAAGGAGGAGATAAAACCTGAATTTGGGGGCTGAATCCTTCCCTTCTCAGGCTCACACAGCCAGAGGGAGCAGCTCCCACCCAGCCGTGCCCAGGGAAGTGTTTCCAAGGTCACTCCGAGGTGGGAAGGACTGAAAGAGCCAACAGAAAACTTCACCACAAATAAACACCTGTACCTGCACAGTGGGCACAAGGAAATCCTTTGCTTCCCGAGCCTATTCCCAGGAAATGGGGCAGGGATTTGGGATTGGAGAAGCCTTGCCTCAGTAAGGAGGAGTCTCCCCTCATTCCCAGAGACCCAAGGTGAGGATTTTCCCGGCACACTCTCAGCATAATCCAACTTTTCCCTTTCTGTTATTTACACCAAATACCCGAACAACATTTTCCAAAACCCCCACTCAGTTCACATTTGTCAAACAGCTCCTCAGGCACCTTTACCTTCACCTGCAACAACTTTAATGAGTTGTGTGAGAAAACTCCTTCCTATTCCAGCTACAAAAAGACAAATGTGAACTCCCGGCACGAGTTTGGATTTCACACATGTTCCTGGGTGAACTGATGTCCTGCCCCCTTTGCTGTGTAGATTTGGTTGCACTGTGGAGATTAAAGAAAAACTGAGATGAGTCAAATTAGGTCACCTTGGATGAAGGGGGAGAACTGAATTCCATGGTGGTTACTTTGGGGATTTTAATTGGTATTCTGTGTGTAGCTTCGTCAAATAAAGGGAAGAATGGGTGATGCTTAATTACCAGCACTTAGTGCTGCACAAAAGCTCTTGCCTGTGTTTTCTTATCTATGAACCGTCCCCAAATTCTGATTATAGTCATTATGTAATTCATCCAAACCAAACAGGGATCCTGGTCTGACTGGATAAACAATGGGCCTCCACTCTCGAGCCCCAGAACTGAAAATGCTGATTCTCCTGGGCTGGTACCCCATGACAAATGTCAAAAGAAGGGTGGAGGTTATTCTGGGTGTTTAATGTTTCTAAAGTTCAGGTAAAATCAGCCTTTTCTTGGAAGACCCACTGAGGTTTCACTGCACGCACAAATGAGGCTGATGAACCTTTCCATTTCCATAGTGGTTTTAAATGATGCTGGAACTCCTCACTAAATCCAGCATGTGGTTTTCTGAGCGTGGTTGCTGGGATTCTGCTGCTGCCATAAATGATGGTGAGCACTGCCAAGGGCTGCCTGTCCCTCTGTGAGCCAGAGAGATCCTTTGTTCTCCACAACATTTATAGAACTCGAGAGACTCTGATCACTCAGTTATGCACAGCACCTCTGACAAGTGGTTTGGCCTTTGTTCCTTGGTTATAAATTGGGAGATAACCCTGTGCAGCAAGGCTGCATAATCAATAGGTCGTTAATTGAGATTTAAATATCACAGCCACTTAACAGGGACCACAGGGATTTGGGAATGCAGTGGTGTGATTGTTCACCTGAAGTTTGGTTTATTTTTAACACTCTAGCCACTGTGCTGGGGGAGCAAGTGCTCTGGAACCAGAGGTGAGCAGAAGAAGTATTTCTGTGGCACACAGAGTGGACCACCCTAATTTGGAGGGAGTCAGACATGGAATTTTTGTTGGCCATGGAATTTTTGTTGACCATCTTGCCCATTTCTCTTCGGTAGCTGTCTGAAGTGGACAGCACTGCTCTTATCTGCAGCTTGGCTTCTTGACTGGGGCTGCAATTTACCTTCCCACCTTTATTTCCTCGTTAACGCCTCATTAGTTACTCTGCTTTGCTTCACACAGCAAATATTTCATGTGTTTCAAGGGGGTTGCAATGCTAAAATTGGGGAAACAGCAGAAAACCCTTCAGCCTGAGAATCCTCACAGCCTCAGCTCTTGCTCCTCTCTCATCCTGCAGCATGGCCCCTGCTCATGTGATTGACAGGAGTCAATCACTGCCCCAGAGGCTTTAAACCAATTTACTGCCTCCAAACAAGCTCTGAGGTATAAAAGCTGAAATAGGATGTTTTATAAATGTCTTGAAAACAAATGGAAGAGCAAATGCTAGAATGTAATAGAACTTCAGCCTTTTGGAGTTTGGAAATCATTAATAGGAAATGCACTTTTAGTGCTGGTTGACTGAAGAATTTAGCATATATCATCCACACTGAAATTCACTATATTAACAAAACTTTAAGTCTTATAAATTGTGAGTACGTGGCCACAAAACTTTAGTGTGGTTTTATGGAGTGCAGGATACAGAGGTAACCTGTAATCTTGTGGTGAGTGCAAGGCCTCACAAGTTAATTTTATTTTGAATTTTAATGCTTTTCAATGATGCTGGCTGCCCTCTCGATGAGCTTCCTGATCTGAGGACAAAGTGTGTGTGAGCTTCTGTTCCTCCAGTAAACCCCACTAAGCTTCTCTGCCTTTATCCCAGAGAGGAAACTCCTAGAAGTGTGTTCCCATCCTTCTTTTCTTGGTAAGAAGTACAGGGATGTGGCTGTTGTGGCCAGGTTGGAGAGTAGTAAAGACTCGGAGACAGGAATGGAGACAGTAGAACAGAATTATTTAATTAACAGTAGACGAGTTTTTATGTGTTTGGTTCTTTCAGTGTTTACCTGAATGGCAAGAGGTTATTGGACCTCTGGCTAACTCCCTACCAGAGTGATTGGTCAATTCTCACATCACCCATTTCCCTAGAGATATCATAACAATTCTAATTACATTTTGCAGGTGCAAGATAGCAAAGTTGGTTTACAGAAACCTTATCATTGTTTTGCATAGTTTGCATGAGAAGGACAGAGCTCTCACGAGCTGCTGCTGAGAGCTGAAAGCTTCTGCTAAAGCTTTTTAGCATCCATACAGGGATGAGCACAAGGGAAGCCATCCCAACATTTTCCTTCCTCCAGCACGTTTCCTGGCTGCCTGGGGTGATTTTGCAGCTCTCACTGCAGCCTCCTGCTCGGTGTCAGCGCGGATCTGCACCGTCACCGCTGGATCCCTGCCCAAGGGCTTCAGGAGAGCATCCAGACTCCGTGTGACACCTGGGCCTGGCTCTGGGAATGCAGAACAGACTCTGATGATATATTCAGCTGCTAAAAATAACCCCATCAGGTAGCGAGCAGTCCTCTCCCAAGGCCTCGCTCAAGAATGATGCTCTGGATCACTGCAAAGCTGCTCCATTTCTCCTTTTATGAGAGGAGAACAATACGGGAAAGAAGAACTATAACGATGAATATAGCTCTAACTTCTTGACAATGATATTTTTTTTTTACTTTAGACCATTTCCATCAAGGTATTTCAGTTTGTAACAGGTATTTCTAAACTCTGTGACTCAAGTAGTTTTTAATTAAATGAGTGCATATGAATATTATAGATTACTTCATGTGTCTCCTCTCTGTAAAACAAACTGTTGACCAGATGGGGAACAAAAATTTCTAGAAGTTGTGAGCAATGCTAATATTTTAATTTTTTTTTTCTTGATCATTGAATTGTGTCTGTTATTGTGTCTATTAATTTTGTTTGTGTTTTCCAAACACTCTGTTTGGATGTACTGTGGTAATACAAGTTTCCACACACATGATCTCTATTTATGGAGAAATATCAAAGTTTAATGCTGCTCTTAAAGCACTGGGATGGAAGGTTTCCATTGCCTGGCCGTGTGTACCAAGGCTGAGCAATAATTCACTTTTCACAGTGAATCTCTCACAAACTTTTTGTGTATCGCTGATGATTGATAAATTCAGATTTTTTTTGAAGGCTACGACTCTTGATTTCCATGTTTTCCAAATTCAAAGATCAGATTACTCCACAAGGAATATTGCAGGACATCTCTTTTGTGCTAGATATGTGCATCTTTCCCACAAGGCCACCAGGTGTGGGTTTTTCCATAATGTGGGTAACATAAATTGTGAATTTTCTCCTGTCCATGGGTACCCTTAAAATAAATTTGTTTTCAAATGATTTAATATGGCTTTGCTCTTCCAGAGAAGATTCATGTGAAATGTAGCATTTCTTTTCACAGTCTGTATTTAAACAGTGTTGATTTCCCGTTCCACAATGATCTTTACCCTTTATTTTTATTTTGGAGAATCCCTGTGGTTTGGGGTTCCTGTGCTCGAAGACACAACTGAACCACAAGGAAAATATGAATATATCTGTATAGTGGCATAGCTAATTTCCAAATATTTATGCAGGAGAAAACTGGAAAAGAAATGTTAGGTAGGTTCTGAGAACCTTGGTGTGCACACTGAATATTAACACAGAATAATTCCCACAAGCCAACCCTGCTCCTCCCTGGGCACAAGGAGAATTCTCCAGGAAAACAACTACAGGCTTGCAAAATAATTAGCCAAAATTCTCACATCCAGACTAAAATCCTGTTAATGAAATCTGAAAAATGTTGTACGTTGTTATTGTAACCACGGACTCCTAAAGGAGAACCAACAGCTTCAAGGAAAAAACACAGAGAGAGAAGAGGCTCTTTATAGGAAAAGTAAAAAATATTTTAATTTTTTTTAGAGGGAATTAAATATAAATAAATAAATGCTCGAAATAAATACAAATAGATCTCTCTCTGCCTTCTCATCACCTACTGCTTATTACAGCCGTTATTTATTGGAATAATTTATTGGCTGCAAGGAAAATCATAACTTGCAAAGAACACTCTGAGGGTGGTTATAACATTTTTCTTTGTGGATAGAAGCAGCATTTAGAAATATTTCTGTAATGATGTGAAATTACAGGTGAATTATTAAAAGTTTCTCCTGCAGATCTCAACTGGAATCTGTCATAGATGGCCAAGGGTCCTTATCTTTTGTGAAGTATTCGCCGGCCAAACCCTAAAATTTAACTGCTTTTAATATACCTCAGCTAAACCTTTCTAAGAAGTTTATTTTGCTGGAATTTCTCCACCAAATGTGTGGAAAATCTGTGTCCTAGTGGCCACAAAACCCAGTGAATCCTCACTGAACAACTGTTGCATTCAATCATGTTTACAAAAGGCAAAAAAAAAGTAAATTCCATTTCTTGTTTCAGCTATTTTATCCACATATTGCTATTTTTTTAGTATATATATTAAAAACACGTCACATACAAATAAAAATTAATGTATTCTTATATTCCTGTGTATTTCAAACGATTGTGCTGAGTAAAAATAACTTTTGATAACTCAGAGGACTATTACCAAAATAAGTAAACCAATTCCAACAGTCACAAATCATCTCGACTGTGATGTAAGGAGATAAATGCAGCCACGCAATGAAATTATAAACAGATAAAATTCTTTTTATTGACCATAAATAGTCATTTATTGTCCTATGGAGAATTGAGCTTGATAGCGTTGGGGCCAGGGAATAATTATTTGTAAACCCCATGAAGTTACTCAAATATTCAGCAAATGGGCTGAGAGTATAACAGAAAATGTGTGGATTTAGAGAGAAAACATCCCCCAGGTCCTGCTCAGCATTAGCAGGATTAGCCCTGAACATGGTCCAGAAGATTACAGCAAAAATTCTCTTTTTTCTTCTTATTTTGGCAGGGAGAAGCTAACATTTCCTCAAGGATCAAGCTAAGTGGTTCTGTCATATTATAATTTTCAGCTTTTTTAAAATTTTTTTTTTCTTGTTTTTTCTTTTTATTTTTTTTAATTGAGAGTTACTGCTGGTTTTGCCCCTTTAGTGAGCAAACCCTCTATGAGCAGAGCAAAAATGTCCTTTTTCAAGCTGCAAAAAGAGCTCCAAAGCACTAAGGCTGCTGTGTGGAGCAATAAAAGCACTTACTGGTATTACAAAAATTAACATTATTTTTTGCGTAACAACTTCAAGCTTGCTTTGTTTGCCAGAGCAAATGAAAAGTTGCTTCAACTGAAAGTCAAATAGACAAAATTAGTAGAGGATATAAATCCCTATCCTTCCATCAGGTGATATTTGTGATCAATAATTGATATACACATCATGTTTGGAGGGTTGGCTTTGCCTGACATTTCTGATGTAGCAATTTTCTGGTTGAGAAGTAACTTTGTTCTGGCTGTTTCCTCTTCTGATGGAAAGAATATATTTTACTCTCTAGAGGTAGAATAGCTGTATATTTTTTACCCATAAACCAGAATATAATGAAGTTTCCTCTTCTGTTTCTGGCTGTTTCCTCTTCTGATGGAAAGAATATATTTTACTCTCTAGAGGTAGAATAGCTGTATTTTTTTACCCTTAAATCAGAGTATCATGAATCAGTTTAAATCTGTTCTTAAAAACACATTTTCTGAGAGCGGTGGAATGATTGGAGAAGCAACACGTGATTTCTTTGGCGTGCAAATGGAGTTTATCAAGGTGATATAGAAAATAAATCTGCCAGCTGGGGCCAGGCCACCACAGCTGATTTAAATCACTGAATTAATCCAGGTTTGATCACCTGCTCTGACCACTCCCTTTGCAATGAAACCTGGGGGTGCCACCAAGACTCAGAGCTTTGGGAGTGTTGCTGAATTCCTGTCCTTTTTAATTTAGTTTAAACTTAACTTTTGCATTTATATATATGTATATAATGGTTTTTTTTGGCTGTTGCTGTATTGCACCAGTTGCTTCCCAGTTGGTGTTTTGTCTCCACAACTCCCCTTGCATTGGAAATGAAAGGACTTTAGGACACTCCAGCTTTACCCAGATGGCCTCTTCTCAAATTCATCTTACAAGGTAAAGTCCAGACTCCAATTCCTAACTCCTCTCTGTATAATTGCATTTGGAATCAACAGAACTGTGGATTTTTTAAGAAGTGCTTCTTTTTTTTCCCAGTGGTATTTGCACAACACAACTTTGCCGTAGGTAGATCAATGACTTTAGCCTGCAGGAGTCTGGGAAGTCAGTGAGTATTAAAACTCTAATATTTGTATCCAAATTTTATCTATTTTTAACTCCAGGAACCTTTTAATTGTCATTTTTAACTCCAGGATCCTTTCAGTTGTCATCTGAACTGACACTCATCCAAAACCTTGATTTGTTTTGGTTACGCTGGAAGAAGTTATTCTGAAGTCTTTCTGCAGTTGTGTAAATGTTTAATCATTCAGGATGAAAATCTCTTCCTCAGCTTGAAATGAGATCAAAATGACACAGATTTGCCACTGCTAAAAACTCATTTTCTGTTTGTTTTAGCAGAGTGGCTCCAGAGGATAAAGGAGGAGCAGTTGTCTGTGGGTGGCCAGAATAGGTCACATCTGTGGGTAATCATTGTGGAAAAGGAGAATTTTGGATTTTAGTTGTTTGGAGATGCTGCTATTTGGATTTATTAAGTGTTTGAAGCTCGGCAGGGATTGGGCCTTGGAGGCCTGAGGCTGCAGTTGCTGATATCTTGGGGAACTCTGATGGTGAACAGGCAAAGGAAAGATGGGATTCATCCAGAACAAGGCCACGTGGTCATTGGGTCGCTCAAGCAGCTGACAAATCCATGATGGTCTCCATGAAAAGCCCTTGGAAAATAATCCAAGAAAGCAATTAGGGTGAAAACAATTTTTTACACTTTTTTATTCATGTATCAGTGATGTAATTGATGTGAAATGCCCTGGATGATGCTGTTATGAACACGAAGCACCGGCGAGTCCCATGTTGCAGTAAATGGCATCCCCAGATTTGCAGAGCTCACTTCACCCTGTAACCGAGATTAACAGCAACAAAACGTGCATTATTGGATTAGAACAAGCAGGAACAAGCAGAATTATTGCCGTTTTCCAGTCGTTTTGGCCACTTGGAAAAGTGATAAACACAGAGGCAACCCGTCAGCTCGGGAGGGGGATGTTTGGGCTCAGGACTGTCTGTGCCCTGGCTCAGCACACGCCTCATTTCCGAGGCACTGAAGCTCCCAGCAAAGTGCTGGAGAATGTTAATGACTTTTAGCTGGTTTCACTGGGGCCATGAGCTCTCTGGGCAGCCCAGGCTCTGCTCTCAGCCACGTCCCTGCTCCCAAAAGGATGCCGTGGCATCCTAGGTGGTCCAGGGCCGTGTTTGGGTTTGCCATTGATACTTTTATCTTGCTAGGAAGTAGAAAAGGTCAAGCAGTTAATGAACTTTTTTGAAGGAATATCGAGTCCTGTTCCAGGCAGATATTCAGCTCTGACAACATCGGGTTGCTGAGCCAAGGGCCCATTTTTTTGTCGAGGAGCTCCTGCTGAGAAACCCATTTTGTAGCTAATAGAGAGCCCACTGGAGAGAAGCTGCCCCTTGGAAAGGTTTCTCCTTCAAAAGCTGCACGTTCAGGGGAATTTGTGCCTCTCCAGAGCTCTGGGATACCTGTGAGAGCTGCAGCAGGCAGGTGTCAGGGAGACAGGAGCAGGTTTTGTAGCTGTGAACTCGAATTTGCTGCTGCAGATCTTAAAAAACTTTAAAAACACACTTAAAAAACCCCCTGAACCTCTCTGTTCTGCCAGCACGGGACAACGTGACAACAGGAGGCTTTTCTTTTAAAAATGAGTTATGCCATGAGATTCTGCTGTAAATCATAGATCTCAGCCCTCTGGGAGAGAGATACAAAAATTTTTGTAAGCTGTTTCTAGAGTCAGTGGGAGACTGAACCAGACTCTTCACTAAAGGTAGCAGGGATGTGATGCTGGGGCACTTTTGGTTCACCCAGATAAAAAATTCCTGTGGGATTTCTCTTTCCATTTCCTGCTTCCTCTCTCGATAATCTACTGTTGCACATCATCCCTGATGACTTAAGAATTCTGTATCTATATTTATCTCTACCTAGGTGATAAGTTTTAAATTTAAATAAATTTAAATGAGGTTTTTAAATCAGTTTATCTGCTGGCATCCAAACAGTGATGGGAGCACAGCCTCGGCCACTGAGGTGAGCCTGTTGGTGACCCGAAATGTTCTGTTTGCAGGGATTCCCTGGGAATTTATGGGATCACAGCACATCTGGGCAGAGCTCAGAGCAGCTCAGGAAATCAGGAGAGCCTGGCTCTGTTTCTTTTTCGAGTGCCAAGGTTTTGTTCAGCTCCCTGAATCCCTCCTTGCAGTAATTAAGCACAGGGCTCCCGAGTTAATGACATAAATAAATAAGGAAAGTCCATTCCTCAGCAAGGATTCTTGCTTTTTGTGGTGTTTTTGCAGTCTTTAGGAAGCACCTGTAGAAATAATGTGGAACAGCGTAGAAAATTAGGAATACTCCATATAAATAGTCACCTGTTACAGCCAAAAGTGGAGCAAACACAGCCTGATTGGGAACATGATTTAATAAATCAGTCAGTATTGATAAAATTATTGTAAATCAGTCATTCTTGATAATGGGAGGCCCCTTTTCACACAATTCCAGAATGGTTTGGCTTGGAAAGGATGTTAAAAATTACCTTGTTCCCACCCCCTGCCATGGGCAGGGAACTTTAAGCCATGAGCCACAGAATTAATCTGGTCTAAATGCAGAGATTTTAAAACATTTTCTTTTGTATTTGTGAATGTATTTTAAGGTAATCTCGAGTGGAGGAACTGAGATGCAACTCGAACAATTAATTTCAGAATTATAATGCTAGAATTAAAACGGCCTATAAAATACTTATGGATTATATTTATAAGCAAAGTTATTTTCATGTTAAGTAATATGTTAAATATTATTAAATAATACATTACAATATTAAATAATGCATTAAATAATATATTAAATAACATTAAATATATTAAATAATAAATTAAAATAATGTTGTAAAACCATAGAGAGCTCTTTATGGCCCAGAGACATATTTCAATCAATGGAAAAGCTGTATCTGATTATATTCAGATTAATTATGCCTCTCAAACCAATAATAAAAATTGTTTTAGAGAGGCATTATCAAGCATGAACTGAAATAAAGATAAAATGCTGATGGGCCAATCCAGCTGGACTATTCCATTCAAACCATTTAGTTCAAAACAGGGAACTGAAAAAATCTTGGATGTTATTGCTTTGAAAAAAAAAAAGCAAAGCTTTGTGAAAAATTAATTCAAAGCAGCAGAAAAATGAGCCTAAATTTGTCAGGAGAGTTTTAGGTGTACAAGGGTTTTGATGTGTTGCTATAGAAAATTCCAGGAAAATATGGCTTGACTTCTATAACAGAGACTGAAGTACCCTACAAAGTTTTAGGAATATTTTAAAATGTCCTACTATTGCTGTTTAGGTTTCAGTGTGGTGTTCAGGACTGGGATGGAGTTTGCACTCACCCATTGTTCCATATTTTAGGGATGCACCAATGGGAAAGGAAAGCCCATTTTTGTTATTGAAAGAGAATTTTACCACGAGCTGCTTTTCAAACACTCCACCCCCCAATCCTTAAATAAAACAATGAGCTTTAATTTGCTTTAATTGCATGGAAATCCTTTCCACGTGAGTAAGGCCCTGCTGTGAAGGGTTTGCAGGGGTGGTACCACAGGATAACAACAATTGATGAGGAATCACTTGGAAAAAGGCATTTTAACATAATATTAAAGCCTTTAAAAATAAGAGGAAGATGTGAAGAAACCAGCTGTAAGCAAAATATGCTACAATGTAACCCTTTTTTATACAAACATAGAGGAAAGATGTAATTACTTCTTCTGAAAGATCTAAATTAGCACTTGGAACATGGAAACTTTAAATACTTTTTTTTTTTTCCCCAGTTTTGAGAATGTATGTTTAGCACTATGAATTATTTTAGATTCTTCATAGCTGTAGATGCAGAGTTACAATTAATTTCAGCCAGGAATTGGAATAGGCTGGGGTTTGTAGAGTGGAAATTGTAGATTTGGGCAGATTTTCCGATATTTTAAGACACCTGACAAGAGCTGATATCATTACCTATGTCAGAATAATATCTCACAAAACAAAAACCTTCATTAAGATTAAACCACTTGCAGAAAAATAACATTAACTACAGAACTCAAGTGTGTCTTGAGCTTATTGCATTTAACTACTACAGTTTCCTCGAAGAACTTTTCTTGAACATCTCATTTGTGTTAATAGGACACTGTAATTTATATCTGCTCCAGCTAAGAATAGAGTGGTAAACGTTGAAGGTGGTAAAAAGAGCTCCTGAAAGCTGTTGCACAGATGAGGTGCCATTCACTCTGGTATTTTGACCTTTAGCATCAGATTTTGAATGCAGCTCAGGAACTTTCTTTGGCCTCTTCATTTTAATGCAGCCCAAACGCTTCCTGAGCGAGCCATTAGGCAGCAGCCAAATTTTGTTTTAATCAAATGGACTCATAGCTGGGTTGTTTTCTGTGTCTGGCCAGGATTCTGATTTGCAAATTTAAAAGGGGACTCGGGACTTCAGGATGCAAAGGGGCACTGAAACAGTTCAAGAAATCACTTGGGGCCCCTGTGTTTAAAAAATTATGTGTACACCAGAGCATAAAGTGTGAACAAAGAGCTGTAGGGTTTGGAGCTGGGCCAGGAAAGGTTTAGGGTGGAGCTCAGGAAAAGATTCTTTCCCCAGGGAATGGGCACTGCCCCGAGGCTGCCAGAGCTCCAGGAGCATTTTGGGGGATGCCCAGGGTGGGATTGTTGGGGGGTCTGTGCAGGGACAGGAGTGGGACTGGATAATCCTTGTGGGTCTCTTCCCACTCAGGATATTCCGCGGGGTTTTTATTTCATGATTCCTCTCATGAATCAGCACAAAATTCCATCTGTGTCCTGCTGAGGGATGGCTCTGCCTTCCAGGGGTCAGTGTGCTGTGACATGGCCACAGCCCTGCAAAAGGGTCAGTGCAGGAACATTATTTCAGTGTGGAGAATCATTTCAGGGTGCAGGAACATTATTTCAGGGTGCAGAAACATTTCCGTGAGCAGAAACATTTCAGAGTATAAAAACATTTGCTAGATAACAATTCGTGTTACAGCTCACAAAATCCACGTTCAATAAGTGCACTCTGTTGCAGATTTTTTGGCCGTGCAGCAAAAGAACATAAATTATTATTTCTTTGAGTGTACAGCAGCACAGGAGAAAGTTTCCAAGGCAGCTGCTATTCTGTATAAAACCAGGTGTTGCACCTGTGAGTTCTGCCTTCACTGGAAGCAGCTGAAGCATCCCAAGGGCTGAGAAGCTCAGGTGGAGAGGGACACTTTGCTCTGGTCCTGGTTCAAGGCTCTTGTAAACCCCAGAGCTGAACTGGGAAACTCTTAATGAGCTTAAAGAGACTTAAATAGAAATCAAGTTAGAATCAAAAATCCACGAAACAAAAATCCACAAAAACCACAAGCAGCTGAAATGTAATGCTTTCTTATCTGAAATTTAATACTTTCTTATCATTACTAACAAGGACATGAAGTTAATTGCACCAAGAGACAGGTGTATTTTGGTTTTTGCAATGTAGTCAAACCCTGTAGGATCAGTTTCAGCTTTCCTGTGGATAGGAAAGGAGCTGAGATGAGAGGGAGTAGGAGCTGTCAAATATCCTGAAACATCAAAATAATCACAGAATAGCCCAAGTTGGAAAGGACCCACAAGGATCATCCAGTCCAGCTCCTGTTCCTGCACAGACACCCCAAAAACCTCACCCTGGGCATCCCTGGGAGGGTGTCCAAACACTCCTGGAGCTCTGGCAGCCTTGGGAATGTCACCATTCCCTGGGGAGCCTGGGCAGTGCTCACTATCCTCAGGGGAAAGAACCTAAAATCAACTCAGAGCTTGCTGAAAATTTCCAGGAAGGCTTTTCCCACTGATAGGAATGTGCCTGTTTTGTCCTCTGTGCCTAAATCACAACACCCAAATCCATTTATCCAGTTCCAGAGAAGTGCAGCAGCAATTCCCACATCTCCTCCTGCCATTGTCAGGCTCCTGGAATCTGTGCCAGCAGAATCAGGATCTCCCTGCTGGTTTTTGTTCCTCCAGGCCCAGCTCTGTGCACCTCAATGTGATGTTTGCCTTGCTGCTGAAGGGTTCTTCTCTCATTGAGTTTCTTTGTTCACCTTTAATAAGTCCTTGGGGAAAATAATTGTCCAGCAGAGAGGAAATTCTGGATAATCTGGTGGCCTTGTGTCTTCAGCTCTGTGCACCTAAATCTGATGTTTGCCTTGCTGCTGAAGGGTTCTTCTCTCATTGAGTTTCTTTGTTCACCTTTAATAAGTCCTTGGGGAAAATAATTGTCCAGCAGAGAGGAAATTCTGGATAATCTGGTGGCCTTGTGTCTTCTCCGTTTGCCTTCCCAGGGGATGAGAGTCTCCAGTAAAACACTCCTTCTTTTAGCTGGGAAAGACAAACCACTCCATGCATTTTTAGCGAGTGGATGTAATAAAATTTGAGAGTATTTTCTCTTTTGGCTCTTGGAGCAGAGATGTTGCTTTTGCTGGGCATAATGGGGTGGGGTTTCACAAGAATTTATTTTCCTGCTCTGCCAGCTAAGTTCTACTTTGACCCAATTTTCAGGTTATAAACCTACAGGTGGCAACTAACAACTGATGGTTCACAGCTGTAAAGAAAGTATTTTAGTAAGAGGAGTTTCAGTATTGAAGAATGCAACATATTTTAAAAAAAAATAACAAAAGGATTATATTTCTGATTAAAAATGCCCTCACAAAAAGCAAAACAGTAAAAGAAATCTCTGGGCACTTTGCAACACTGCGCAGAAAGGGAAGTTGGCTGAAACATCTGCAGTATCACATCATCTGCTCTGCAGGAATCTCGTTGAAGGCAATTAATTGTTAATTAGCAATGTGCCAGCAGACAGCTCAGGAAAGGAGTGTTTGCTGAGTTAGTCCAAGTTGTCATCTGTAATTTATGTGGCAGAGGAGTTGCAGTAGCTCAGTGTCTGTGGGAATGTGCTGGGGCTGCTTTAGAGAGCTCCACACACACCCCTTAAACTCCTGTGCCAGTGCTGAAACAGGAACCCTCAATAGCAAAGGGTGGGCTTGACAGAGCTAATCAATATTTTCCAGGCAATTACTTTGCTTTGCTGATGGGCAGCTTCAGCCAAAAAGACTTCAATAAAGGAAACGTTCTGAAAATATGGGACCTCTTTTTAACTTTTGAAGCAGTGTGTTGCTGTTGTAATCTAGTTAAAAAATAAAATGTGATTGAGTTGAAATTTTAGGGGGTAATATATATTTCTTATTATTTTGCATTGGGGAGAAAAATAAATAATCTTCATTATGGGTTGAGCATTTTTTTGGAGCTTGTTTCTTATTTCAGATCTGACACAGAACCAAACCACTCCCTCATTCCCACCCCTGATTGTGTTTATAATGGTAACTTGCTGTGGATTTTAATGTATTTTAAAGCATCACTTGGCAGAGTGTGCAGTGCTGCTGCCACCCCTCACTGAACCTGAACATTGCACAGGTTCCCACGCTGGGAGGGTGGGGAATCAGAGGGGGAAAAGTTGGAAAACTCCTGGGTGAGAAAGCTCAGGGGCTGAGGTGGAGACAGTTTAATATGTAAAGCAAAGCTGCACGTGTGAACAAAGCCAAATAAAGAATGAATTCCCTGTTTCCCATCAGCAGGGAGATGTTCAGCCATTCCCAGCAAGGCAGGACTTCATCCCATGGGATATTTGGGAAGAGAGATGCCATCACTCAAATCATCATCCTCCCTCCCTCCCTCTTTGCCCTGCTTTTTCCTGCTGAGCATGACACCTCATAGCCTGGAATGTCCCTTTGGTCAGAATTCCTTTTGTCCCCTCCCAATTTCCTGTGCATTCCCATCCTCTTTGCCAACAGGGAACATGAGGCGTGGAAAAGACCTGGATCTGTGTGAGAGCTGTTCAGTGATCATTGTGTTATCACCACTGATCTGGTCACAAATCCAAAATGTAGCTCCATCCCAGTGACTGTGAGGGAAATGTCTCTGTCCCACCCCAGTAGGGAAGTCTAGAGCTGAGCTCATCAGAACAGGAGAAATTAATTTTCGTCAAGGAATGTATAGATATGAAGGTTTATAATTGAAAGATATTTACATTTACGTGTTTATTTACTTTAGCTGTTGATGATTAGCTTCATCTATAAGCTGGAGTTTTATTTTTGTAATTACTGAGCTGGAGACTGAACCTAAAGCCAGCCTGGTTTAGTGAAATTCCAGGTTTAACCCAAAACCTGGCCCAGTGGGCTGCTTGTAGAAAAGAAGGGGACTGGACCAATACCTAAGGGTTGGGGGAGATGTTTCTTCCTGTCAGGATCTCTCTTTCCTATCAGAGGTGTGAGAGTTACTCAATTCCTTGAACTCTGTAATTCCTAACAATCTTCCCATATTGACCTGGAGCATCCTGTGCACAAAGCAACCCCTAACCCTAATTTATAACAGGGAAAAAGAGTGTCTGGGATAAGATAAAGGACTTTAGGTGCCTGCAGAGAGCATCTGTAGTCTGAATTAAACTCTGACTTTTTTACCAAGTACTGTTAGTAATACAAAATATTTTAATATAGTTGAAAACATATCCAGAAGACCTGAGCACAAACGCTCCTCAGAGTTCATTCCTTTTCCAGGCTGGAGCAAGTCCCACTAATTATGAGCTGGGCACGCTGATAACATTTATATCTTCATGAAGGCTGCAAATTCAGGCTCTGATCTGGAAGAACGATTGGCTGTTGACAGCTGTGGGGTTGTGCGTTGAGTTCTGCTCAGGTCTCTTTGGTATTTCTTTTATTTGGTCTCACTTGTAAGTCCCATGAAAACATTCCAAAGGTGTCTTCTCATTCAGTGCTGTCATTTATTTGTTATTTCCTAGGTTTCGGGATGGGTGACTGCTAACTCTTGGAAGTGTTTAGCCTCAGTGTTGCAGGTTCTCTCCAAGTATAAAATTCATGTTTAATGGTACCATTTTATGCTCAAGGTACCATTAGTCATTAGCAGAGGGATGTGTCCCTAAAGCACAGTGGGAATGGATGAATTAACTCAAGGAACCCACAATTTGTGCCACCTTTTCCAGGAGATCAGCACGAGTTTGCAGCAGAAACCCCATTTTGTGGAATGTTATCCCCCACTCCTGTCTAGAAGAGGGCGTGGAAGATAAAATGCAGGTAACAAAATGCAGATCTCAGACTGACAGCAGGGGACAAGGGAAGGGCAACATCAAGAGATGGAAATGTGGTTTTTGCAGCTCTCCTCAACCCCAAGCTCAGCATCTCACCCATTGTGAGGCAATAAATTGGATGGAGAGATATCTACAGCGATAGAGATTAAACCTTTCTCGATAGAAGCCAAACAATCAGGTGCTGCTTTACTTAAAATTATCTGCAACAAATAAATCTTATTTTTTCCCATTGCAGAAAACTGATTAGGCAAGAATCAGCCTATTTTTGATTGAAGTCAGCCTCTAATAGAACAGCTAAAGATGTTGGTCTCGCTCACAAATGGCATTGTGATTTTAGGCTTTTGATCCAAAATATTGTCAGATCGTTATCACTGATGAAATTCTTATTGTATTTCCTTGCTTTTGTGTAGCTATTTACCCACAAAGAGTCCAACTTTATGAAATCTTTATATAAGGCTTGTGCAGATTCTGCTCATAGCAAATCTAAACTGAGGTTATTAAATCCAAAGATTGTTGTTCCATCCCCCCCTCAATTATGTTGTCACAGGGTTCTGTATTGCAGAAACAACACAGAAATTCAGAGTTACAACAAGGAGAAGAAACGAGCCAAGCCCCAGTTTTTAATTTCCAAAGTTACACCACATGACTTTAGCTGACATGAATTTTGGCATCCTGGCAGAATCCTGTGTGGAAATGTGGATTTTTCTTGGAGGTTGTTTTCCCAAGTTACTCTAGGTATGAATGACTTCTCTCGATTAATTTTAGTTTATAAATCTAAATAAATGTAGCCTTGGAACATTTGGTACTTCACAGCACCATTCTCTTGTTAGCAGAAACATCTGATTCCCACCCCCACCCCTGTACTTTTTTCTGCACAGAGTTGTAAAGGATTCCTCGGGAGTGTGGAGATAAACCTGAATAAAGCAGGAGTCGGATTGCTTTTTAGGGCACATCATTTTAATGTGGTGCCTCAAAGGCATGGCCAGGAAACTTATTCAGGAATGGGCAGGAATTCCTGATAGGAGCACCAGAGACACAGATGAGAGCATGAACTGAGACTGAGTCTGTAATCCAGGGAATTCCTCTCATTGCAATAGCAAAAGCTCCACCAGAATTACAAAAACCCCAGGGTTCTCAACCTGCTCTAAAATTTGTCATTTTATGTTGCAGACACTGTGAAGTGGTGACAAGGATTAGCAGCCAGCAATTACCCCATATACACTTTAATTGGTAGGAGACTGAACGGGAATTGGAGCAGGAATTCAGCAGTGGGTGAAACACTCGATACCAGGAATTAATAATTTCAAATAGTGAATTAATCAGCAGTGAATAAACACCTCCAGCATCTGCACGTGGCCTGTCCCTTGCAGCAGGCCCTTCAGTTTGGGGTCATCACTCTGTTTGATAAAGGTTGGTCTCTCCTCTGTATTGTGTTTAACCTCAGGGCTGGAGGTTCTCTCCAAGCATAAAATTCATGTTTAATGGCACCATTTTATGCTCAAGGTGCCATTACTCATTAGCAGAAGGGTGTCTCCCTAAAGCACAGTGGGAATGGATGAATTAGCTCAAGGAACCCAAAATTTGTGCCAGCTTTTCCAGGAGATCATCATCCTTCATCATCAATCTGTCTGATGAAGGTTGGTCTCTCCTCTGTATTGAATCATCAGATGTTTGCTGTCCCTCAGCTCCCCTCCATTTTTAGAATTACTCTCAGGAATAAAATGAGAATTCGCTGTCAGCTTTGATGTTCCAGTGTATCCTGTTGAGCCTGCTAGGCCTGGCTGGAATACAGAAAAGCAGGGGCTGTTTTGATCCCTGCTGAAAACAAGATGAAGGAGGGGGTAAAAATAAATCAGCAAAAAGCCCTCCGAGTGAGGTTGGTTTGTGCAAAGTCAGCTCGGGAGGAATTGATCTATTCCATCCTCAATTAATGAATATCAGCTGCATTAAAAACAAACCACAGATAGACCACGCCAAATCAAACCTAGCTCTGGTAATACCTGTGGGGAGGATACTTAAAAAAAGATAAAAAATGAGAATTTAGGGTTTTTTTGGTTTTACCACTGGCAGTTTTTCCTTTCCCAAGATAGGTTTGACTAGAAGGAGATATGCTGGCATCAAGAAGGAAAGAGAGAGGCACCTGTTAGGTGCAAGGGTTGATGTGACAGAGAGCTGACAGGGTGAGGCCCCAGCACCCACTCCTGTGACAGGCAGCATTGAAATGCAGAATTCTGGAAACTTTAACCACAGCAGAAGCTCCAAGGTGTAATGTACAAAGTCAGCTTAAGTTAATATAAAATCTGTCCGTGGGCATCTTTCCATTGTGTTCCATGAACACTGCTCACAGGTGTCCAGGCAGGGGAACAGTCCGTGGAGCTGGAGAGGGAGAGGATCCCCATGGAATGTCTCTGGGACATCCTCCTGCAGAAAATCCCGATTTAAGAGCCTCTGTGTTCCAAAGTGCATCCCCTGGAGCTGCAGAGCACAGCCTTGCTGATCATCACTGCAACAGAGATTTGAAGGAAGAAGCTGCCTTGGGTGCTGCTATTTTTCAAGGAGAAGCTGCAGAGATGAAGAAAGGAAGAGGTATTTAATTCGGGTTCGGAAACTTAGGGTGAAAATGACTGACCCAAAAAAATTTTAGAAAGGAGAGGGTTAAATGGAAAAAAAGTCTCTATTCGAAATATTTGATTCAACCTGAAACAAAACCATTTGTAATAATTTTTCCCCCTATCCTCGCCTCTTCCACAGCTTGAATTTTAAGCCAAGCCCCAGCCAGCAATGCCCACATGGGCTGGTTCTGCATTTTCCTGGTGAAACTCGAAAGCGCCCACATTGTTTCCACACTTCCCAAGCGTTCCCCCTCCGTTTATTTTTTTTATCCCGTCTGTCCCCCCGGCTCTCCCCGTCGCCTTTTCCAGCTGAAGTTTTCTGTCATCTGTTCCCGGCGGGTTTCCTTTTTTTAACTTGCGGGGCCTGCGCCAGCCCCGGGAGCGCGGCAGGTGCGGGGCTGTGCCGCTCCCCGCTCACCCATCCTCGGTCACCCATCCCCGGGCACCCATCCCCGCTCC
>VWZT01000761.1:74267-86721 GCA_013397055.1 Pachycephala philippinensis
CGGAGGGGGGAGGCGGGTGTTTAACCATCGCTCAGGGGAGGGCTGAGCATTCGCAAATCCCGGCTCCAGAGCGCGGGGAGCAGCATCCCACTGCCCACGCCGGGCCGCCGAGCAGCGGCAGGGCAGGACGAGGCTTCCCGGCTCCCGGGGATCCCGAACGCCTTCTCCCCGGCCGCCCGTGCCCTGCCCGCTCCCGGAGCCGCGGCCATCCGCCCGCAGGCAGCGCTGAGCCGCAGCCCGGCCCCGAGCCACAGCCCGGCCCCCGAGCCACAGCCCGGCCCCGTCCCCGGCTCCAGGCACGGGCACAGCCCTGGGTGAGTAATCCCGGAGCTCCCCCGCTCCTCCAGGCAGGCCACGGCCACCCCCGAGCATCCCCGGGCTCAGGTGCGCGCCTGGAAGGGGCAGCGGCTCTCCGTGCTCTGGTGGGGCGGTCAGGATGGGATCCGCGCCTGGGGAGGGGTTTTGGGAAGGCTTCCCTCTGTTAGGAAGTTGTCTGTCTGCACTTGGGAATAGCGCATTACCTTCTCTCTACCCCCCAGCCCTTTCTTTTCCTTTTTCCTGCTTCACAACTTTCCCAGTCCTGTGGAGTTGCCTCCCCTCGCTCTCACCTGCAGATTTCCGTAGGTAACGAGAAGCCAACGCCGCGCTGGGAGATTTCAGGCGCTGGAGATCAGCACCAGCAAGTGGCTTAACACACCTGTGTGTTTTTCTTTTGTTCTCCACTAGGCTGACAAGTCATGACAGCTGAAAAGACTATTCCTATAATTAATGGCAAGCCAGAAGATGCTTTGGACCCAGAAGCCTCAAGCACCAACCTCGTCCACAGCAATGATAAGAAAGTTCACGAAAGAGGTCACTGGAACAACAAGGTTGAATTTGTGCTTTCTGTGGCAGGGGAGATCATTGGGTTGGGAAACGTCTGGAGGTTCCCATATCTTTGCTACAAGAATGGAGGAGGTAAGATGGCATCACGTGTGGATTTACATGGAATTAAACGCGGGAATGAAAGAGTTAAGAATGCTTTGCAGTGATTTATTGCTCTAGTAAGAGATACGTGTTCAGGATTTCAGTGCAGACAGGGAAGCTTTAAACATCTGACAACTCAGAAAAATCGTTGTGTTTCTCTTTCCTTCTCTCCAAACACCGTGTGGTTTATTTTTACAAGTTTCTTTTGCGTTAGTAAATTGAGATTTTTTTTTCAGTAGCGTTTTACGTGCAGAAGCCAATGTTCTGTTATAGTAGTACACGCTGTCTTCTGCATGTGAATACACACCCAGGCATACTTGACTAAGTTTGTCTGACACAGAAAAGAAGGCAGCACTTTATTTGTCACAACACTGTGCTTTGGAGAGGATGAATTTTTTTTTTCTAATAATGCCACAAAGACTTAATTTTTTTTCTTGGTTGCGTGGAATTTTTTACACCTCAATGTACTTTTTTTCCCTCAGTACTTCCCCAGTTCCTACAGCAAAGCAGGGGAAGATGTAAAACTACAGGTTATTCAAAGAAGAGAGCAAGCACTAATAAATATAAAATATGAATGTTATTTGGGAGGGAAAAGAGCAGAATTAACTTCTACAGAAGCATAACACGTGGCTTGTGTTGGCTATAGCTAACTATAAACTGTATAAGATGTGTGACAGTTGGGAATAAGCACATCAGCCATGAGTTGGGAAGCAACGAAGAAAGAAAAGTAAATCACAAACTCAGTTTAGAATTCTGTGGACTGAGTTCAACATTCTCCCCACTTAAGGCCTGAGTCAGTGGCAGTGTAAACACAGAGTTTGGGAGAGAAATGGGACGTGCAGGGCTGATAAGCACCGATCTGCTCTGTGATGGGTTTGTTTGCTAACGGTGCTGTGCCAAATTTCTATTCCTTGTCCTCCCTTATCTGAACTCGGGGATGGTTTTCAGCCCATTTTGTCTGCTGTTTCTGCAAGACAAATGCTGCTCTGGAAGTTGTTTATCGTTGGGAGTTCCGTTCTTTACGGATCTGTATTTTGGCAAAACTTAGGTCACAAGAGTTCAGCTCTTCAGAGAACGCTGCTCCCGAACCCTGCTGTTACACATGAATATTAACATGCTGCATTTCATATTCACAGCACTTATTGTTGATTGTCAAAGTGCTCCCAGAGAACTTTAGGCAGAGGAAATGACAGAAATATATTTTGGTGTGTAATTTTTGGGTTCACACGGCCACTTTTAGGTGCCCATTTGTAGGTCTGTGCCAGCCTGTCAAAAGGTGATGCTCTCATTTTTAAGGCTGTAACACGAGGCAGAAAGAATTCTTATCATTGTTTGGGGTGATTTGATGGAAAAGTAATGACTTAAATATCATATTTAATTAATTTAATTAAGAATAGAACGAGTGGGTGTGATTGAATTGGTCATGTCCTGGCACCATGGGATGTTTGCCATTGACCAGTTTTAGTCAATGAAGGCTCAGTCTGTGACCTGTGGCTTTGTAACCCCCTGCTGGAATCAGACCAGAGTTTGTTTTTAGAACTTCCATCTGATGCATCACACTCCGTGGTGTGTGGTAGGGGAAGACAGTGGTAAATATCTGAGCTAGCTGTAAGTTGCTGCTTACAGAACAAATCTGGAAGCTGTGGTATGGAACTTGTGAGGTCTGACCTCTCTGGGACTTGCTCCAAGTCATAACAGGGAGTGCAGGAATAATCTATAATTTTAGGTTATTCTTGTGGATGTTCAGGTTTCAAGGAAAAATAATTTCTTTGCGTGTTTAGAATTGGGTATTTCTTGGAATGTGATCTTTTTGCAAGCTGGGAAACCTGATGTTTTCTAATGTTGCTGATGTATGCCTGTCCAAGCTGATACTTTGGACTTCCACAAGTTGCCATGTTAAACTCACTGTGATTGTGTGCATGAGAGGGCCAGGCTGGATTTGATATTGGTAAATTACCCAGAGAAGCCACGCAAATATTCCATTCTTTGTGGAATCCCCATGGATTGCTTGGGAGCCACCTGGGATTCAATTTAGGGAGATTTCTTGGCTGAGGGAAGAGACTCCTGGTGATGAGATGACAGAAACAGTCAGAGCAGGTGGATTTAGTTATCTCAACTTTCTGATCAAGGTGACTGAAGCACAGCAGCTGGTGCAGGGTGTGGGTGTGCTCTGTTTGGGGTTTGCTGTGCTTCACTACCTGTGCTGGAGTTTACTGCCAGCATCCAACAAAAATGTTGGTGCTTTGTTATTTTCCTGGAATTTCGCATTAATATTTCTGGCTGATGAGGCCAAGCCCTGCTTTCCTGTCCTTGTAAGTAGTTCTGAAGTTTATTTCCTCATTCCCTTTTCACAATCCTTATCGTGAGACTCATATAAATAATGTGAAAAAGATTTTTTGGATTTGATATCTGCCACATTTCTTGATCCCTGAAAAAAGCAGGGGAGGTGGTGCAGACTGACGTGGTGCAGAGCAGAGCAGAACTTTGTAGCTGAGCATGGCTGGGATCTTTTCTGTGTTTGAGAGACTCATGAGCTGACTTTATGCTGAGGAACTTTGGTCTGGTGTGTTTTAGTCCGTGGCCCTGGCTTACAGGTTAACTTTTGATATTTGGGGCAGGAGTGAACCCTTCCTGCACTGCCAGCGTGGTGCCTGAGGGATGGCTCACAGCTGATCCTTCCTTAACTGGGAAAATCCTCACTGTGCTGCTGAGGAGCTGTGTCCATCCTAACCAACACCCCCTCAATATTCACTTGCAGGTGCTTTCCTCATCCCCTACGTGGTGTTTTTTATTTGCTGTGGAATACCAGTATTTTTCTTGGAGACGGCCTTGGGACAGTTTACAAGTGAAGGAGGCATCACGTGCTGGAGGAAAGTTTGCCCTCTTTTTGAAGGTAACTCTTCTGTGTTCCCAAAAGAAAGTATTCAATTTGGAATAAAATGAAATCAATTGTATCAAAATTGAAGTTGAGATACCCTAAGAGTAAGCATTTGTTTTTAAACTACCAGAAAAGCAGTTTTCTTTTGTATCTCACTTTTTATTTTGCTTCTGCAGGCATTGGCTATGCTACCCAAGTCATAGAGGCACACCTAAATGTATATTACATCATCATTTTAGCGTGGGCTATCTTCTATTTGTTCAACTGCTTTACTACAGAGCTTCCCTGGGCTTCCTGTGGCCATGAGTGGAATACAGGTACGACCTCAGCAGAGATTAGCACTACATAAATCCTTCCAAGGGATTGATTGATACATTGAAATGTCCTGAACAAAGCCATTGGTGCAGCAAAATCTGTGGAAATCCAACCACACCGTGGTACAGCACGAGAAAGGAAACCTGGAGTCAAACTGCCTTGGACCTTTTTGGGTTGGGTCATTGTAGAAGCATTTACTCCTGTAGAATTTAATGTCAGCAGAAAAAGACTATGGATTTTGTCAGTGCTGGAAGATGTTCTGGCTAAATCCCAAGGCTCTCATTTGCAATCATATCTATTCTCCCTGAACACAGAGAGTGAATTCTGCAGCAGAGAATGACCTGATGACAGGTTGCAATCTTGCTCTTTCACTCTAATGAAATCAGGAGGAGTCTGAATGGAGAGCAAAAAATATTAAATGTGGATCTTTGGATTTGCTCTTTTAAATGCCAGATGTTGAGGGATAATGTTCATCAAGCTACTTCTGGAAATTTAGTCTCATAAATAATCCTCACTGCATGTAAAGGAGCCTCCTGCATGAAGGATGAGGTGTGCATTCATGAGGGTTTGGGTGCAGGGCTCTGCATCTGTCCTCTCATTGATATTTATATCTGTAATTCTCTGCTCCTTGACTCTGTGCATCACAAACATCCATGGGGAGGATCTCATCCCACTGCCCTCGTTCCCATGGGCCTGAAGTTTTGTATTTATCCCTTCTATACAGCCCAATTTCAAATCAAGTGGTGTCTTTCATGGTTTTTAATAATTGGCCATTTATTGTGTTCTTTGAGCCCACCTAAAGCTGCCTGAAATATTAGCTTTACTAAGCCAGATCTAATAGATCTAATCTATGACAGAGATCTAGTTTATGTCAGAGGACGAATTTTGGGCCCAGTGGCTGTGGAAGGTTTTGGTGTCAATTTTGGCAGCCCTGTAAAGGAAAGAGCCTGGCCCATGTTGTCACTGTTCAAATTCTCAGCAGTGCTGAGCTGCTTTGGCCTCTCTCAGTGTTAGAGATAACAGTGATAATGGTAAGCCAGGGGAAATATCCGCTTGCCTCACCAGGAAAAAGTGGATTTTTATGGCTGGCCAGGTTCCAGAAACTGTTTGTAGCCATAAACCATTGAACCAGCAGCTAGAGTAGGAGCACCTTGTAATTCCCAACCCATCATCTCCATTTCTCAATGTTTGTTCCTTCTGCCTGAGGTGATTTTTTGGCCCTGTGCCTTTGGGAAGTGTTGAAGAGAGTTCTCATGGATGTTTTCCTGGGTTATCAAAATCTGGTGTTGCAGAAGTAGCAGCTGTGGCATTTAGTGCTCCCAGAAACCTTTAACCCCACCCAGAAATCGTGGTGTGCAATGGGGGATTTTTCCCGTTCCCAAGGTGCACAAACTGGGAGATGAACAACAGGAACTGTGCTCGCATGTCAACGTAGCAAACTCCTTTTATTTTTGTTCTTTTCTAGAAAACTGTGTGGAATTTCAAAAACTGAACATGAGCAACTGCAGTCAAGTCTCTTTACAAAACGCCACTTCTCCAGTGATGGAATTCTGGGAGTAAGTGCACAGAAACTTTATATTTGATCAGATTATTTGTTACCTTGCAATGATTTATCATGTACACGTGGTTAGATACCTCCTAACCCTATAGCACTTAGGGACGTGGGTTCAGCTGGAAATTTTCTTATACAGCCACAGTCAGAATGAGAGTTTTTAACTCTTTTTTAAGAGGATACAAGGAAAGGAATTCCATATCCTGAAAGGACACAGAACAAAGTGTGCCACTTGCTCGGGAGCTTGGCTCCTGCTGCTGGAGGAAAGAGCCTCAAACCCATACTAATGAGGAGGCAAAGGTGAAAGAAAGAGGATGATTTACAACATTCCTTTTTTTTTTTCCTCTTTTTTTTTTTTCCCCCCCAAATGTTTCTTCCCTTAGGAGTTTGAGAGCTGCATCCTCATCCTTGTTTCAGCTAACTAATACCCTGGCTTCTGTATCTCATTATTTTTTAAAGGGCTGTGTAAGTGTTAGTTATTCAGCCAGAATAACAGCAGAATTTAACTCTCTCCTGTCCTCCAACTCTGATTTCTTGTCAGACGAAGAGAAGAAAATCATCTGTTTGCTAAAGATGATCTGCTTTAGTGGTGACATATTTTTTCCAACTATAAATATTTGATCAGAGCAGTGCAGTCTCCCATTTGTTCCTCGCAGGGCGTTGTGTGTGTTAAGCCAATCACAGAAATGGAATGTTACTTTTAATGCCGAGGGATTTCACAATTCGGAGCCCGTTACAAAATTCTGGGTTACTACAATTTCTGGAGGAAATTAATTTTATTTTTGAGGCAGAGCCTCATTCTGAGGCTGTTTTGTGTTCAGGGCAGCAACAGCTACACTTTGGAAGAACCAAGAATTAAAACTCCTTAAGGGGACCTCTACATGGAAATAATTTCCTTGAATCTTAGGACGTGCTGTTGTCTGCCTGAACCTCTTTTTTCTTGCTACATCAGTTAACTTAGACTTCATGGGTTGTTTCAGCAAATAAAACTGCTTTATTTAAAAATAAAATACCCCCCACCCCAAACTGAATTAAACCTGAACAATATGAGATGTATTCACTCTCTGGATAAAACTGAAATTTTACTTTCTGTACAAGTTTTCAATAATCTGAGCACCTAACATCTTAAATCAAAATATAACTACTCCAATGTTTCAGAATAAACAAGAGTTTCTCAGGTGGCATCACTTAATGCTACAACTTCATTGTATTTTACCAAAAATCTCTTTTGGTTCTTTGGGATAACGAGAATTAAGGCTTCATATCATTAGAGTCAATAAACAATAATTTTCTCAAGTATTAGCCAATTCACCCCCTGCATTTATAGGATTTTTCAACAATATTCCCAACTCAGCCACTGGGGGTAACTCCAGTTATCCAGAGAACTGGGAAATATTCAGTTCATTATATGGAGGGCACAGAGTGAATTTTAGACTCTCATATTTCTGTGGTTTTGTGGGTTTTGTGTCAGTGCTCATCTCTGGATTGCCTGAATTCCTGTGCCAGTGTTATTTTGAAGCACATACAAATCAATGTTTCAGAATAAACAAGAGTTTCTCAGGTGGCATCATTTAATGCTACAACTTCATTTTATTTTAGCAAAAATCTCTTATGGTTCTTTGGGATAATGAAAATTAGGGCTTCATATCATTAGAGTCAATGAACAATAATTTTCTCAAGTATTAGCCAATTCACCCCCTGCATTTATAGGATTTTTCAACAATATTCCTAGCTCAGCCACTGGGGGTAACTCCAGTTATCCAGAGAACTGGGAAATATTCAGTTCATTATATGGAGGGCACAGAGTGAGTTTTAGACTCTCATATTTCTGTGGTTTTGTGGGTTTTGTGTCAGTGCTCATCTCTGGATTGCCTGAATTCCTGTGCCAGTGTTATTTTGAAGCACATAGAAATCCATTTTAAGCACGTCCCTCCTCAGAGATCTCTAAAAATGAAGCTAAACAAGATTCTGTGGCTAAACTTGCAGTGGGTTTTAAACCCTTCAATTTTGGGGCATGTTTCCCTACCTGATTTTGGCTAAGTCAGAAATGAATTATGAAACTAGAAGGGATAATCAAGATTTAGCCTTTTCTCTAACTGGGTTTACAGTCTTGTGTATAAAAAGTTGAAAATACACATTCCAAGCCTTTTAAAATCACAAACACTGAAAGAAAAGGTAAATTAAATAATCTGTTATTTATTTGAAACTTCTTTCTTTATTGTGTCACCGACAAACTTCTTGTAACACTAACACTTTACTGGCCAAAATAACTTAAGATATTAAACTTATCTGCTTTCCCTGTCAAAGCAAAACTGGAGCTGCATAGTTTTGCACACAGAAGATAAATGTACTCTCTTCCTGCTAAGGAAGGTGTTTGCCTTGTTTAAAATTTAAGTAGTTATGACGTTGCATGGCTTCAAACTTTAAAAAAACCCATGAAAAACTAGTTTCAAAGTGGAAGAATGAGCTTTATTACAAATCAGGACTGATTTTGCATTGAAATGACTCATTGGAATTAAGATTACAATTAAATTATATGTAATAATAATATGTAATAATAATATGCAATATAAATTATCTTAGATATCAGACATAAATGCACAGCAGTGGCCTCTCTGTATAAAGGCACAAAGCAGATCCCAGAGCAGTTAAAACAAAGTAAATATTACAGGAAAAGCTAATTTATTTGGAAGATAAGTGTTACCAGCAATGCTATTTCCCTCACCCAGAGGTGGTGTTCTCGTGATGCTGCTTTACTACGCTGGAAATTCTGGTGCCAGGAGCTGTAAACTCATTGTAAACTCGTTGTAAACTCGTTGTAACCATGAGTAAGGGGTGAGTTTCTGGAGCAGAGTGCACGGAGCTGCTCAGGGCAGTTTCCAGAGCTCCTGTGGGCAGTGGGTGAGGATCCTCCTTGCTGCAAAAACCCCTCTCAGACCTGAGGTTATTTCCATAACCACCAGGTTCCTTACAATTCGTTAGCTGCACTTAATATAATTAATTAAAATTAATTAATAAATACAATGAATGCCTGGAAAGAGGAGGAGAAATCTCTAGGTTTCTTCTGAACAACCATTCAGAACCTTTACACTTTGGCAGCCCTGGCATTGCAGGGAGCATTGAAATTCCTCTAAGTCGTGGCCACATAAAACCAATTTATTGTGTGAAGGGTTGGCTGTGGGGGAAAAAAATGGGGATTTTGTGGGATTTTTTATTTTTTTTGTGGTTTTTTTTGTCTGTTGAGTTAATCTGTGCATTAGAGAGGTGATTATTGTGCACAGCGATCCTGTTTGCTTTTTGTAAGTGAGCTTGTTTACATGTAAAACTCAGTGCTGCCTTTGTAAAGTGCCAGGCTGATGCTGCAGCTTTGCTTTCAGAGCCCTATCACATTGCCACAGCCTTTTAGAGCAATCACAACGTCTTCAGCCGGTTTTAATTAAGCCCAGCCTAACGAGAAGAGTGCTTGGGGGAGACTCAGTAACTCCCCAGGGTTTTTGCTGCTCTCAAGCCCAGTGCTCCCAGTCTGAGGGAGGTGCAGGATGCTGAGTGCCACACAGGATTTCCATTCTCTGAGTGCCAGCAGAGGCTGGGAGCAGGGGGACGAGTTGGATTTGGGTTTAAGCATGCAAATGAATACACCAGGCCCAAAACATCTTTATTTCTGGCTTTGGAAAGGAATCTTTTCTCTTTTAGCTGGTGCTGCTAAGTCTTTTCCACCAGCTAGGCTGGAAGGCTCAGCCCTTATTTACTCATGACTGGAAGGAAATCCAAATCCTCGGCTGGCTTGAGGGTTGCAAACAAAAACTTCAGCCTTTCTGCTGAAATATTTGTAGCTTTTGCTGCATCTGTGGCCTTGGTGACTCCTAAAGCTGTGGCTCAAGTCAGGCAGGGACTGACCCAGGTGCAGAGGTGGCAGAGGATGCCTGGCAGTGCCATGAAGCTTTTCCAGCTCCCCTTCCTCAGGTGTGCCCAGAGGATGCTGTTCCCTTGCTCCCTGAGCAGGTCCAGCCTCACTTCTTCTGATAATTCATCATTTTCTGCCTGCTTTGATAACTCACACAGAGGGTGAGGGTTTGGGTTTTGTCTTGCATGGATTGATTATTTGTTAAAACAAACAAATAAAGGATTCAGAGAGGAATCCTGCAGCAGCTCCTAGGTGCTGTTTTCCTCCTGGTACACTCCAAAGAACCTCGCTGTACATGCAACAATTTCAAAACTTTGAATATTTTTGTGATTGATAACCACTGTGACTGTTTTTGTAATTGATAACCACTTACCTGTGGCTGCACAGTGAAAATGGTCTGATCCTGCTGGAGAAGAGTTAGGACACTCTTTTCTTCTTTTCCTGCTTGGAAATATCCATCCCTGTCGGTGTTTGAAGACTTCATTTGAGTGAGGAGACTTGCCACTGACAACTGATCAAAATCAAGGGATTGAAGTGTTTCTTACTTTACTCAAAAAGGCCTTGCAAGCCACAGCCTTGAGAGGTTCCACATTCTGTGTGTACAGTTTCTAAGATAAGCAGCTAAACTGATAAAAATTCACTTTTTACTCCTCAAACTCTCTGCTGCTGTGTTCTAAAGGACAGACAAGAGTCTGAACCTCCACTTTCCCCTTCACAGTGGTGCCAGCATTGAGGCTGACCTGTTTTCTCCCATTTATGGCCTTTCCCTCACTCCAATTGTATAGTTTATTTATCGATTTTCTAAGGAAAAGTAATAATCATAGTTTCAAGGTGTGGCACATGGAATTTTCAGCGTCCGAATTTCAAACGTAGTGGCAGTTGCGACGTTGATAATTACAGATAAATTAAAGCAGGGTATTAAAGAGAACTGTGGAGGTGAGGGTGTGTTTATAGGAATCAGAACAGAGAGGAGATGCTTTTCTCCATCACTTTTCAGCTTTCCTGGGAGAGGGAATTGCCTGGCAGCTGTGGGGGCTGCAGCCATGCCCGTGTGCTCCTCTGGCTGCTGCTCCAGTCTGTCACCACGGGCAGGAATGGGAGGTTTGGGAAGGGAGCTGGACAGAAAGAAGAGCCACGCTTTTGTGGCTGATTCCACCTCAATAGTTCTTTATTGGCTGTGGAGCAACAACTCGGTGCTGTGTTAAAGGAGCTCTGGTTGTTGGCCTGTCACTCTCTGGAGGGGGTGACACATCCTCAGCCTTTCCAAGCAAAGCCCAGGGAGAAAAAACATCGGTTTTGTCTGGCCGAAAGAAAAGGGGCTGTTCTCAGCAGAAAGGGAAAGGCACAAACCCTTTCCTTGCAAAGTCAAAAAAGAGGTTTTTCCTGTTTCATTCAGGCCACAAACGAGTGCAGGAGTCACATCGTGGTTAATCCCCAGCACACTGAGGAGTCAGGGGCAGGCTGAGCCTGGTTCTGCAGTGCTCGGGGGGCTCAGCAGCACCCCAAACCAGCCCTTTGGGGGTGTCTTGGAGGGCACTGAGCTGTGCCAGAGCCTCCTCTCTCTGCCCAGTTCATGAGGGGCCGTGTGAAAATTGCTTTTTGCTCGGAGCCATGTGAGCTCTCTGTCTGGGTCTGCCTCAAGATCACCGACTTTGGCTGACTTCAGCTGGAAAAAGCAAATGGGATGGGGTCAAAATGCTGCCAATTTCTCCTGTATTGGGGATGAACCCTAAGGCAGGTGGATAAAATTCCATGGGTTTTTATTTTTACATTTCCTGTTGTACATAAAACTTTTGCTGTGGATGATGAAAAAACGACCTTCAACTTTGCAAGTTCTCCTGACTTTCCACTGCTTTGGGAATTTGTAGCATTTGTGTGATTCCTGTGTTAAAATACGGTCAAGCTTTGGCTTGCAGTGGTGTCAAAACCAGAAATTAAATGTTTGTAGCAAAGATCATTTGTAAACTACTTAAAATATCCCTTAACTGCATAATTATTAAAGTTCTAGAAATGTTATTATTGCTACTAATAGTAGGTAATAATAGAAATGCTATTTTTACTACTAATAGTAGGTAAGCATGCACAGAAACTGAGTGAGGTGCTTAAACTATGACCTTGAAAAGCTGCTGGCTTAGATATCCAGTTTTGCTGAAAAATGGTAAATCTTTTTTTATTTGTACCAATAAGGGCATTTCCATTGTTGTGGTTAACGTAGGAATGTGTGTTTACAGACAGGCACATCTATAAATGCAAGCTTTGCTGTTGTAGGGAAAGAATTGCAGCAGAGAAGCACATTTTGCTTGAAAATTAATATAAAGTGAAAGGTCTAAAATAGCAAATTAACGTGATGAGCTTGGCCAAATCAGGCAGGAGCAGCATGAGCCAAAACAACCAGGAGTGTTTCTTCTGCCTTTGCCAGGGGTTTCTTTGGTTTCCCATAAGTTGTTGCTTTGCTGGGTTTGTCCTGTGGGGCTTTTTAAATTTTTATCTTTTTATTTCTGTACAAAACCCCTCTAGTGAAAGGCCTCCCTTGAGCTAGACCTGGTTTTATGCAAATATAAAACCAGCTCATCCCCTTTTTCCTGAGTAACCGTGTACAGCCTCCTACAAGTATCTACACAGACTTTTAAATCTTCTGGAAAACAGAAAGTAGGAAGTATCTACACAAACTTTTAAATCTAGAAAACTGAAAATAGGATATTTCTGGTGCCATTTTCTGCCTGAAACCAATTAGTTCCCTCCAGAAGCTCCCTTATGTGAGAGGTCCTGCCCAGGACAAGCTGAGAAGTCACATCCATGTGTGGCAAAGTTGCCCACTCCAGGAATTATTTTCTTTACT